>JABCKS010000231.1:7732-27836 GCA_018851325.1 Termitomyces sp. DKA19 | reverse complement strand
AGCAACACATCCTTTGTGATTTCTACACTGTCCTAATCAAAGTTGATGTGACCAAAGGAACCTCCCTGAAGAACTGGTCTGCCATAGACAACTGTCCTCTGTGAAAACTCAACAATCATCTGAGTGACATTGACAGAGCAAACATGGCAATTGGCATTGCAAAGGATAGAGAAGAACTTAAATGTGAAGTTCCCAACATGCACATTGTAGGGCTGTCCTACTTGGACTGAGGTGCATATATTTCTGAGTTCATCACTGCTAATGTGGCTAACAGGTTCCATAACTATGCTGCAGACAAAATGTAGGATGTTGTCATGGTAAACTTTGGCAAACCAGCAAGTGTCAAACTCAAGGCATACAACCTCATTACTTGATTTGTTCCCTATTGTAGCCAATTTTACCCCCACAAACAAGGACACCTCTGCACTATCAAGGATAAAAACAACTTTGAGCTGAACTCCATATCATTGCCCTCCTGGCTTAAGGCAGTGGAGAAACAAAGTAAGGACCAGGCAGTTGCCTTCCTAAAAATCACTTGCAACTCCTCTAAGGCAGCAAATGACCTTATATAAAAGCAGATCTTCATCTCAGGTAGTCAAGTCATCATTTGGAAGGACTTCAAGGAGCTTATCTACTACAACAAGTGTTAGGAATATGGTTACATCCAAGCTAACTGCAAGAAGGACAAACAATGTACAACATGTGCTAGTACTAAGCACAATGATTACAACTGCAATTCTCTTAGGCCAAGGTGCATATCCTATAGTCCCACTTTGACTAATACTAGCTTGTCTCAGATATGCTCAGCCTTCCAGAGGAAGTGCAATGAAACTGACAATCACTTCCTTGTAAACTACATGTTGTACTTCTTGACTAGCAATGCCATGACCTAGGCTAAGGCTCTTACAAAGAAATCCCTCACATTGCCCCAACTATTCCCTCATCTCCCCTCCCTGGGCCCTGCTTCTCAGCTGCACCTAATGAAAACTGCCTCCTATAGATCCAAGCCCCATGTAGGAACCACCTTCTTGGGAACTTGTTTACAGGGATCTGGCCACAGAGGCATCAGCATTCTTGATGCCTTCCTTGGCCTTAGCCAGCCAGAGGTTTTGAGCTTGCACTAGGCAGAGTGGACCACTCCTGGCCTGTCTCAATAATTGTATGAGCTCTAGGAGCTCCTTGAAAAGTCCACATATAGTAACAAAATATCTACAAGTCAGATATTGTACAGGCCACAATACTGAACTTGGTGTGCCCTAAGGACTGGGATAACCTTGCCATTCAGGAGCCCTATCTTGACTATTTAGGTAACATCAAGGCCTTCAGCTTCTGGAGGGTGATCTATCCCAAAGACTACTGACACAATGGAACCTCATATTCCCAGTCTGTCCTACTAATTAATTCTAACATCTCAATAGATGTATACTTGATCCTTTCCATCCACTCAGTGGACATTACTGCAATTTGCCTCAAGAGTGAATTCAGTAACCTGATGGTATTTAATGTCTATAATGACTGCACCAACAGCAAGACACTACTAGTCCTCTCATCCTTCCTTTCTTCCCCCTTGTTTCACTTGTCACACTCCTCCCCCTTAGATCACATAGTATGGCTGAAGGGACTTCAACAGGCACCACTCCTTATGGGAGTCTGCTGACAACCACCACTCTAATTCCAAAGGTGATATCAGTACTTCAGTGGTCCTCTACATTGACAGGAAGGAAACCTCCTCATTGACCTACCACCTTGGCTCTGTTGCAAAGTACACAGTCTACTCAATGAGAAAGCAGACAAACTTGCCAAGATTGTGGTCCAGAGAACTTCTAGCTTGCCAAAAGCCCTTCCAGTCTATCTGAGATCTAAGTTCCTTCCTGCCAGGATCCTAGCCACATGCTAGCACCACCTCACCAATACTATAGCAGTTTGGAAATGCCACTGGAAGAAATTCCCCTGCTTCATGAGCACCATCAATATTGATAAATCCTGTTCTTTGAGAAGATACCTGCAGCTGGTTAGCAGCCTTGACTGCAAGCACTCTGCCCTCCTCATACAACCTCCATACCAGCCACATTGCTCTCAATCAGTATCTCTTCCATATTAAATAATCTGAGACCCTAACTTGCCCCAACTGTTAAAGACTTATAGTGGAGATGATTTGCCACTACCTTTTTGAGTACCTGCACTACCAGCAAGAATGACAAGTTCACCTTAGATCAAAGCTTGATTGCAAAGCTGAGTTACTGCAATTTCTGCTATCTATTGCCAATGCCTTTGAATATGCCTCCACCTAACTAGGTCCCCAAAACCCACCCTCTGATACAACTTCCCACAATCAAATTCTAAACCTTCCCCTAATCTAACCTAAACTCACTTAATGATAGCATTCAGCATAAGTTTACCATGACTACTGACTTCTACTTCTTTCCAACATTGGTTGGCTATGTGGCCCAGCTACTCATCACTCAGTACCCATCCCATGGACAGGCATTTGTTACTTTTGAACCACTCTGCTCACCTCTACATTCTATTAGGTTCCTACCAGAGGAGCATAATCTAAAATAGTACTTGAACCTGCTGGCTCACTTATTCTTTGTGTATGCAAGGGGGTGTGGTATTCTATGGCTCTTGTACAAGTAGCTACTTTCAATGTACCTATAAGGGCAACCTTTGGAGGCTGTGGCTCAGTCACACAGCTGGCAAAGGAAGATCCAAAGTCTATTCAGCACTATACTATGTCTACAAATCTAACTAAATGTCTAGTAAAGAGATATCCAAAGAAAACAAGTCTAAGGAACTTTCTAGGCTAAATGTTACACTTTAGGCCTCTGGACCCATGGGACTAGCTGTACAGTAGGGCAAGGAAGTCATGTGCTATCATTGATGCATTGATACATATGACCCAATGAAAGGATAGCCCCAGGTGGATGAGGTAAGGCAAGTTGAAGTAAGGTGAGGTGAACCCTTACCTTGTAGGATAGTGTTGAAATACCTTCTGGTATTCATCTCTAAACAAGCTGGATCTTAATCCCAATTTAGTATGTTTTCCTCCATCTTTTTTAGATATACCTATTTTGTTCTTCTCACCAATCTTGTTACTATGTATCTGACAACACCTATGTACACCCAACAACAAGTCAATTTTACATATATTCCTTACATTTATATACTGTCCACCTCAGACATGTCTTAATGCACTCTGAGGTGAGCACAGTTACTTACACATTCACTTTTTTACATCATACTTATCAATACCTAGTTTGTTTGCTTGCTTTTTGGATGAATACATTATTAGATGTGTCTTAATGCACTCTGAGTTTGTTTGCTTGCTTTCTAGTTGTTCAAATATAATCTTACAGACAAGGAGTTAGGTGCTATCATCAACACATTGATGTACATGACTAAATGGAAGTGTAACAAAAGGATAGCCCCTGGGTGAGGTCAGGTAAAGTGAGGTGAGATGAGGTGAGTGAGGTGAGATGAACTCTGACAGTACTATATAACACCAATGCACAGCACCTCAGTCACATAAATGGATTCAAAAAAAATAAATCTAGGAGGGTGATGAGTGGAAAACATCCTTTCAATCATGTTATGGGAAGTTTGAATTTATGGTGATGCAATTTAGGCTGTACAATATGCCAGCAGCCTTTCAACAAATAATTAATGAACTTTTTTACAACTTAGTGGATGTTTATATTGTGCTGTACTCAGACAACATTATAATCTTTTCAGAGGACCCTGTACAACATGAAGGACACATACACAAAGTGCTGAAGAGGTTGTGGCAGGCAGATTTGTTCTGAAACTTGAGAAGTACAGGTTTTGAACCACTGAAGTTAACTAACTGGAGTTGGAGATATCTCCCAGCCACATTGGGACAGATCCAGTCAAAGTCTCTAGAGTCACACAGTGGCTAATGCCCCAGAATATGTGGCAGATGAATCAGTTCTTAGAGTTCTGCAATTTTTATCACCAGTTTGTGGAAGGTTATATGTGAATTGTGTAGCTGTTAGAGAGGCTGAAAGGGAAGGACATACTGTGGAGATGGGGAGCAGAAGAATATGCAGCATTTGAGAAACTGAAATGAGTGTATGGGAGGGCACCAGTAGTTGTTATACTAA
Source organism: Termitomyces sp. DKA19 (assembly GCA_018851325.1). Lineage (NCBI taxonomy): Eukaryota > Fungi > Basidiomycota > Agaricomycetes > Agaricales > Lyophyllaceae > Termitomyces > Termitomyces sp. DKA19. Next base: position 23,715 of record JABCKS010000231.1, on the reverse strand, counting down.
ACATAGATGCAGCATTTTGGGTGGAGACAGATAAATCTGATTGTGCAGTGGTGGCAGTGCTCTCACAGAAGGGGGAGGATGATGAATGGTAGCCAGTTGCCCTCTTTTCAAAGGCAATGCAACTAGTGGAGTGGAACTATGATGTACATAACAAGGAGCTTTTGTCAGTACTGAGGGCAGTTGAGGTGTAGAGACCATACCTGGAGGGAACCCATTCTTGGTGGAGGTGTTTTTAATCATTGTAACTTGGAGTATTTTATAACAGCACAGGACCTAAAGAGGTGGCAGGTGCATTGGAGCCTGTTCCTGAATTGTTTTATGTTTGTAGTCCAGTATAGGCTAGGACACTTGAGCATAGGCCCAGACAGTCTGTCAATGAGGTCAGACCATGAAATGGTATAGGAGACATGTGACAACAAGAGCCAGAGGGTGTTGTGGGAGGATCATGTAGCAAAAAAAGGAGTAGTGGTGAGGCTGAAGAGGTATAGGGAGTTGGAGGTGGTTGGGAGAGTGGCAGCAGTTCAGGAAATCTTAGTGAATAGGGATATTCTGCAAGAGATTAGGGTGAAGTTAAAAGGGGATCTGAGGTTGGTGCCATTGTGGGGGTTGAAAGAAGTGCCAGCATTGGTTCAGTCTTATCTGAGGGAGTTCACAGTGGAGGGAGGAGTGGTGCATTTTAGGGGATGAATTTATGTGCTTGATGATGAGGTGAAGTGGAAAATTCTGTGGTTATATTATGACTCAATTGCAGCACCCTGCACAGGTCAACACACTTGTGCTCATTGCACAGAATTACTACTAGCCCAGGATGTTAAAATTCATGTAGCACTATGTGGAGGGCTGTGAAACCTGTCAGCAGATTAAATCCCAGGCATCAAAAACCATTTGGACCATTATAGCCTCTCAAAGTACCAAATGGTCCTTAGTGATACATCCTTGGCAGACTACACTGGGCCACTACCCCTTTCACAGAGGTACAATGCAATACATGTTGTATGCAATAAAGCCACTAAACAAGCTCACTTCCAGGGTGTGCACTCAACCAATAATGCAGCAGCAATGTGTGATAGGTTCAAAAAAAGGGTGTGGTGCTTCTATAGGATGCCAAAGAAGGTGGTGTTAGATTGGGGACCCCAGTTTGTGGCAAAGTACATATAGAGGATGTGGGAGCAATTAGGAATTAAGCAGGCATTGTCAACAGCACATCATCCTCAAATTGGATGGACTGTTTACCCTTTGCAGAATTTGCATTCAACAACCATGTCAATGCTTTGATCAGAATGTCACCATTTTATGCAGAGTATGCCTACAATCCTACATTTCCATCAATTCCATCAACTCACAATAGGCTCAGTGTTCAGATTGGGTTCTCTGATGAGGCAGTCAGGTTTACTTTTGGGGGTGACAATATACTGTTCTAGACTGCTTTGTTGCAAGAAGATTTCGAGCTTCATCAACCACTTTGTGAACTTTCCCATAGCCCAATCAAAAGGGGTTTCTGAGGCTGGCCAATGGACATTGAGTTTGGTAGGGTGGATACATGGATACACAGTGTTGGTAGACGTCATAGGTGTGAAGAGGGCAGGTGGAGGGGGGGGGGGGGAGACAGATCGCATTGGGCCAGTATGCGAATAGACAAAGAATCCCTAGAGATATGCATGAATACAAAGACACGCTGATGAGATCAATCAATCCGAACTAAGGGTCCGAAGTTGTCAGGCGAAGGTGATATGTGTGATGAGTAATGTAGAGTAAGGGTCCTTAACGTCGTCACTAGAGTGTATGGCAGCAAAGTCCCATAATCTCTTCTTAGTTATCCATTTATCTGACAAGTCCGTAAGTAAATAGTTCCTCAGACCAATGTATAATTGACTGCATATCTACTGTACCTGACAAGTCTGTAAGTTCTAGTGAGAGTAATGTGAGTATGTGGGTGCAGACTTGTAAGTACGCTGGAACTCACCCTCAGACCGATGTATAATTGACTGAGGGTTCGTGTGTAAGGTAGTCGTATATATGTATTTCTAGACAATGGTAGTAGTATGTGGCCCAGGGCCAATAAGTAGACAATGGCATGAGAGAGGATAGCGGAGACTGGCCACGGTAGGGTCGAGGTTGATGGTGATATTATAGAATACCAACATAAGGGACTAGAATATGGTCATTAGAACCATGTACAATAGGGAAGTCTTCAGAATCTCATTGACAACGACATATTTTAAATAGTATCCATTCCAGAAGGTGTAAAACCAATCATGTCAAAGATGGTATTTTGTGTCAAGTATGATTCTGGCAGTCCAGTTGAATTTTACAAATCTGTATTGTAGCATGTAGTTCCAACCTTTTTTCACTGTTCCCTTTGCCTAAAATTCCTTATAACTCAGACGTTATAAATGAGAAAGAGAATGACAAACCCCTCCGAAAGGCTGACGGATTCAACATCACCTACTTGACTGGGAGTTGTTTTGGAGGCGGTGAATTGTAACGTGCCGATTGTCGAAATTCCGTGATCATTTGGTGAGATACGATGATTAAGCCTGTCCCCTGAACTCACATCTCCTCTTCATGCTAAAGAATAAAAATGGTACTTACGTGATCACTAAGTGAGTTATGAAAGACAACGAAAGTCATCTCGAAGATCAGGCTTACAGGTAGAAATAACGTATAATTTGCTAAGACTAAGATGCATAGATATCCTTGAGGGACTAAGTAACTGGAAAAGAGAGGATTATATACAAAGCCAGCTTACCAGAATAATAGCTTTGTTGGATGACAGAGATACATAACAACATGCCCAAGCTGTACAATTGTGACCAGAATGCCACGGGAAGCAGTGTAAACAATTAGACGTTGTAGAAGCTGCCGAGTCCTGCCAATCTCATTGAGTCATCATAGGACTTGTGGGAGATTGGTCGGAAATTCACCTTGTGAACACTGCCTCTGTCTTCCACAATGAGAAAGTTAGGCCAATAGTGATCAAGAGGTCGACGAGAACAGCCAGCACATGGAACAACGTAAACATAATCTGTCCTTGGGTCATTAATATCGATATGAATAAGTTTTATGATTGAGACCCCGCCTTGGACTTGACTCTATGTGGACCCAGAAAATCTTTCAAATCTGGGACGAAAAGAACAACTTATAGAAGGAAGGATATGAGATTTGGACACTAGTGGCCTTGGACCCACAGAGTATACTTACGTGTTCCAACGGCTGATATGATTGTCAGTAATGCTGTTATCTGGACAGACTATCAAGTGACAGACTCATCATCGCCACACTAAGAATAACCTGGTCAAATAGGATCGCCTGTTTTGACCGTCTGAGGCTTGTTTGAAAAGACGCACAATGATGATAGGAAGCCATCGACTTCGAGAAACTAGGCAAGCCCTGAGGAAACGACACAAAAGTGGGAAGGAGGGCGTACCTATGTATAACTTTCTTGCGTAGTAGAGATGTACACTGTCTGAGATTGTCAATATACTCCATGTGAAATTGGATCCTGCTCGGCGTACAGAAAGAACATTGATCCGGTAATTACGAAGTCAGCAAGTACGACACTGTTTGAAATTCGTCAGGGAGTAGCGGTTGAGCTCAGAAGTCACCTCCCTGGAAAATGTCTGAAGAATCTTGAAGTCCCCAAAATGTGATACCTGGCCGCATGAAAATAATGAAAAATATTCAATATCTCATAATATACTGATTTCTCACAAGATAATCGTAGAGGATTTGCGTGCTACAGCACGTTTCTGCGACGTCAAAAGTGCTTAATATAAAGGTCATTTTCCCCTTTTCAAGCAGCCCCGTACATCAACGTACACAAGCAGCGCGATCTGAAAGGCACAAGCGATCAAACTCTGGAACATGGTGAACAAAAAAGAGCAGTATTTACAAAAGCCCGTAACTTCCAATGATCATGATTTTTGTGAAAGTACGTCCATGTTTGACTAATGGTAATTCCAAAAAGCCTACCAGGCGTGAAAGGTGTCATGATTCAATATTTTACCAAGTCTTCAAAGGAATATTTGCGGACATTATAGAGACAACATATCCTACAGGACATTTTGTCAGTTCAAATCAGTCTGCTTTAGGCAACACATCATACCAAAGAAAATTCCATCTACGACGGAAGAGATATTGGTCTGCATCGAGGTAACGAAAGACTATGGTATTACCATACGGGAGATGGTCGTAGTTATAGGAAAATCAACACGGCCTCACACATGCGGTCAACGCAGAGTAACTAAAACACGTAGATACCTTTGGCTATGATGACAGCGGTGTACTCATCCTTGAAACAGTTAACAGGAAACATCGAGCAACGGGTTCTTGAACTTGAAACGGCACCGCATTATGACTTGGGGTCGAATTCTATCAGACTCAGTTCATGGACGCCATTGTGATGCATATATACACAAACGTCGCATACTGACTGATTCATGACCGTCTTTATCATACATGAGCATCCGCAGATATTATGTATTATTAATCGGATTCTTCCCGAATATCTGCCTATCATTGTCCGTTGGCTTCGACTGGACCACTCTGCCCATCTAAGTCGAATTCCAACAAAAATTCTCAACACACTTGCCCGTCAAGAAGATGCAACAATTTTGAAATGCCGAAATGCCGCGGGTAAACACTCAAAGATTCTGTATGGATAGCTTGCATCCCGATCGAAATCTGAAGCGGGACAGAAACAAACCCACCGGGGAAATCTCATTTTTACAAATTGACTAAAACTGGTAATACAAGGTTTGTGGGCGACTGGTATATTAACAAATGCACGTGAGTATCGTATTATATTGTGAAGAGCGGGTTGTGATGCCTTGAGAGGCTGCGCCAATGGATCTACGCACAGGAAGTCTTTCGGGAAATTGTGACAAGGCTGCAATTACAAGGTTGTGAGAGTTTGAAGGGACGCCTACTCCTATCAAAGCTGGAATCACGTGGACAACATGAACAATGAAAAAACAACCCTCGAGGGGGGAGGAAACAGCGCACAAACTCCATATGTATCTTCTGAAAAGAAAGACGCCCAAATTACTGCATCCGCTGGCGCTACCGAACCTACCGTACACTCAGCATATCTGACACTCAACATGCGGAAACCATAGAGTGTGACAGGGGACTGGCACTATAAGTATGAGCATAAGTGGTAATGAGTCCTGACCGCGGTCAACATATGTACCCATGCTGATGATCGCTTAGGAAACGAGATGAGTGGCATATATAAGTACTGGATCTCCTCGAGACACTCGTAAGTACTTACATAGAACCCGAACGACGCGGAGTCCACGTAGGCCACCGAAGTGGACGGACGGAAGAGTGTTAGAACATATGTGAGAAAGGACTAGTGTATTTGTGGCATAGGATGGAGGATCCGATTCCGACTCAAATCAAATCAAACATCGTTTACAAGGAAAAAAGTCTGTAAATGCGTCTGTCATGGCGGTCGTTAGGCGGGGAATATGTACTGATGAAAAGATGAGATGAATGAGGTAGCTCGACGGCGATTCAATCTCAACTCAAATCGAACGTTATTTCAACAAGTGATAAGAAACTACGAAAAGCCTGTGCCGGACGCGTATCGCGTGTATGAATGATACTAGTAGCGGTGTGTGATTGAGCAACCGAGAAATGGCTCGGTGTTTCCGTCTATTTTACGCTGGGGAGGTAAGTACTTGTGTATTCTGGTCTTTGGGAATGCAAGGACGATTCGGGTTTCCGCCGGGGCTCGTTGCATCACCTCGCTAAGCTTTAACATGACGACGGATAATGGTTGGGGTTCAGAAACCAGTCGTATACTCGGTACGACCTCATACGAGATGCAAGTGGACAGTGCACTGTATACAGCTTGCGCGTTTCCTTTACCTGGGTGCGTACGAGGTAAAATGACAGACAACACGAGGACAGGCGTACTGTGTCCATCGTGTCAACAGATAGATAGATAGATCAAGACTAGATGATAGATACACGTACATACATGGGAATTTGAGGGGAACGGGTAATCGTGTCAAAAATAGTTCTGAGCCCCCACTCAATCCGACGACAAGACACGGACGCGGATGCAGATGTGGATCTGGGTATGGAGATTAGACCATCCAGGCTCCGGCGGCGATTGGCCACTCGAGGATCGGGTCAAACTCGAAAGGAGAGTGTCGGTTGCAATTGGTCGGGGTGGGGTTCGAAGATTGGGCTTGGCCAACGAAGGTTAGCTTACATACTTGCAATAGGAACGCCGAGGGACGGTGCCGCGATTGTGAGTAGTTGGTGGAAAATCAAGCAATTTGATCGGATTGAGGTTAATAAGTCTACGATTAGATAGATACACGTTGAGAGTCAGAAAGGACCTGCGGGTATTGTAGTTTAGAGTAACTACTTACATGTAGTTTGACCCAACGATGCTCGGGACATTGCTTGCAATGAGGTGTCTTGCTTGATTGACATCGTGTTTGCTTTAGTACTTCGGGTGAGTTCGAGCCGGGCGCACAGGGTCTTTGTTTTGTTTTTTTTTTTTCCTTTTTCGGTTTTTCGGTCCCCAGTAGGAGCTACATAACTTCGAACAAGCTGAAGATTAGACGGTAGATACATACACATACACGTATACGGGCAGAAATATGAAATCGTGTTAACACTAGCTCACAACTCAATCCGACAACAACACACAGATGCAGACGTAGATACGTATGTAGATCTGGGATCGATCACCCGGCGGCGACTGGCCACTCGAGGGGTCGATTACTTATATAATTGAAACTTCAAGGTTGCAGTTCGAAAATCGGGCTCAGGCAACGAAGGTTGGTTTACATACTTACAATGGGAGACGGTGCCGCGTAGTAAGTAAGTAAATAAGTAGTAGGAAATGAAGTAACCCTGATTGGATTAAAGTGATAACTACCATTGGAATTAGAAGTTGGAAGGTCGAAGTTTTAGATGTGACTGCCTTGCTCAGAACATTGCATGAAGCCGGGCGCACGCGTTGAAATTGTTTTCTTGGGGTCCCAGTAGGAACTACATAACTTCGAACTAGCTAAAGATTAGACAATAGATACAGACACATACACGTATACGGGTGGAAACATGTAATCGTGTCAAAAACAACTCCCAACTCAATGTGACAACAGGACGCAGATGCAGATGCGGATACGGTATGGGGACGACCACCTGGCGCACTCGAGGGGTCGATTACTCGCCAATTGAAATCGAAATTTCAAGGTCAAAAAGGTTGGAGTTCGAAGATCTGGCCTAGGCACCGAAGGCTAGCTTACATACTGACAGTGGGAATGCGGAGAGATGGTGCCGCGTCGTAAAGTGAGCAAGTAACGAGTAAGCGGGGAATAAAACAAACAAACCTTGGGTTATGAAAGATTGAAGCTTCGATAATCTACATGGAGCTGACTCGACCCAACGATTGCTCAGGACATTGCATAAGGCTAGAGGAATCGTCTGTAGCTGTTGCTGTCTTTTCGTGACTGCTTCTAGGACCTACATAGCTTCAAAACTTAAGGATAGGTAGGCGATAGACAGCCTTGCATGCATATACGTGTGGAAATGTGTAATCGCGTCAAAAACGACTGAATCCGACAACAAACAAGACAAGACGCAGATGCGTATGTGGATCTGAGGACCGACCGATTGGCCACTCGAAGGGTCAATTACTTGACAATCGGAATTGAAATCAAAATCAAAAATTCAAAGTCGGAGCTCGAAGATTGATCGGGCCCAGGCAACGAAGGAAGTAATACTCGCGAGATGAATTTGGGGGGCGCATAGTAAGGGTAAGTGAGCTAACGAACTCATAGGGCTCAAAGCACTTGATCGGATTGAGGTCGCGAAAGATTAAAGTCAGTTTCAACAATCTGCAGAGCTGACTCGGCCCCAGAACACAACACTGCAGACCAATCGTCTTTGAGTTCTCTTTCCAGGCACCCCAGCTTTGAACTAGCTCAAACTTCACACACCCACATACATACATACACACACACACACACACACACACATATATATATATATATATATATATATATATAGATACAGATACACGTCTATGGGTACGAACACATAATCACATCAAGAATGGCCATCTCCCAGCCCAGCCCAAGCCAGTCCGACAACGGAGGGTGATGGACACCCGGTCGGCGGCGCCGCTCACGTCGATCATGGTTCAACTTAAATCGAGGAGGACGGGGCATTATTCCGGATATTGATCAGGGGTGGCACTCAGAAGGGGAGGGAGGGTTGCGTGCATGCGGTGTCGCAGAGTAGATGTTGGGAACTACGTTAAAGAGAAAGAGAAAGAGGTTCCTTGATCATTGAAACCAGATATTAGTGTGTGTTGCCCCATACTAATGTGTGTCGGGAAGTGAAATTTTTTGGTGTTTTTTTTTTATCTGTAGCTGTATTACCAGGTTGAATACTCTTCAAACTTTCAGAAAATCATATGTCCCTCCCAAGTTACCACTTTTTATTTTTCGTAGGGACAATTATACTGTTTGAGGGACGTTGGCCCATGACCAAGTGAGAGGTAACAAAAAACCATAAAGTGTAATTATTGTCATGCTCAGCTCAGGTCACAACCTCAGTTCTGGCTCCACTTTGAAGCCAATTTGCCACATGGTTGAAATTTTGTGCTTAATACTCATAGTTGCTGCAATTGCTAGCTCATATAGTGTGTATTCCATGAAAGTAGATAAAAATGTATCAATGAGAAGAGTTATGTGGTTTGATAAATCAGAATGACAGTATAAACTATATGATCCATGTGAACTGATGGGAGTTTGTGATTCTGGGCTGCATATTGAACAGATAAAAAACACTATTGTTCAAGTCTGTACAAGCCTTTCATATGAGCTCCTCAGTGGCCAGACTGATCAAATTATAGTGAATAGCAGCACAAATCATTTTTAATCATGTTAAGAGAGCAGTAAACATCTCACACTCAGGTTGTCACACTCTCATATGTCAAACAGAAAGATATCCATATGTTGAGGCTTTGTACCTCTTTCAATTCTTCAGAAAATTATATATAAGACACTAAAGGGTTTGGCACACTCAGATTTTGCACAACCCTGCAGAATCCATTTCATCAAGCTCTGGTAGATGACAAAGCTTGCTCTGCATTCACACTTCTGGAGATTCTACACTTCAATAAATTTGGTTTTCTACAAAGTAAGCATGCTTCATGTGCTGCAACCTTGACAGAGATCATTTCTTCAAGGGACTGCCTGAAAGATGAATCAATAATCTCTGGATTCCCTTAGATTCTCTTGGGATGGAAGCCCCTTGTCAGCATCCTCATCTGAGGGAAAGGCCACTGCAGTTACTGCTACAATCATGGAGACTGACAAAGATGCTATTGCCACTGTCTTTGAATATGGTGCTGATACTGGCAAGGAAGTCAATTATGAACATGAAGTAAGTGATTATTGATCTAGTCATTTTCACTTTCCTTGAAATGTTGACAGTCTGGATGTTGATGAGTGGCTCTCATTAAAAGCTTTGATTGACACCTGGGCTCACTTGACATTGATTTTGGACCAACTAGTGAAGAAACTTAGCCTTTGTACCTTTCTACTGAAGAATCCTGAATGTGTGTCTGTCACCTTGGGAAATTCAACATGTCACCAAAATGCAATGCTTTTGTCACATTATGTAAAACTCTTCATGTCTTCAACTGATGGTCAATGGACCTCATATTCCATAGCAATGCTTATTGTTTCTGGTCTTTGTGCTCCTATTATTTTGGGCTTACCCTGGTTACAGAAAAATACAATTGTTGTTGATTATGCTGCATTGTCTTGTGTTAAAAAGTCCAAGGGTTTTGACCTGCTAAACCTAGGTATACCAGCCCCACTGCTCCTGCTGCACCTGTATTTGAAGGAGTTCATAAGGCAGTTTTGTTCCAACTATAAGGTTTTATTCACTGTACTTGAGTTTGTGTGTGTCCAACATTTTAAACATATGCAATATAAACATCTTTTTGAGGCCATTGCCTCCATAGATGTTGTTATAGCAGTGAAGTGCTGGATTGAACAGCTAGCTTCTTGAAAAAACATGAAAGACTATGACAAGGCCTTCAAGGAGGAGTTTAAGGATTTATTTATTTATTTATTTTTTACTCCTATACCTGCTGGGGCCTTGCCCTATAATAGGTTCTACCATTTTTAATTACATAATCTTATACACATATCTCCTGTCATATACTAATTCACCAAACATTGCTGGATATTGGTTGGCTTTTGTAGTTGGCCAGGGATTCAGGCTCAGAACCTGGTAAACAGTCATCACCCTTTCAATACATGAACCACACATGCACAAATCATACTCCAGTTGGGGTGCAAACACACTTTTGCTCCTTCATACTTTATGGCTCATGCTGATCCTTAGCTTCTGCCTTGGCAGTCTCCATCTAGCATTCAGTTCAACCCACTGGTGGGTTATTCAACTGACTTTGGGTCAGGAAGAAGGGGATTTTTTGAGCTTCTGAAAAATTAGTAATAGTGATGGCACAGGTTTTGCCATAGTTGGAGGGCTAGGTAATGTTTCAAAAGGATTGCAGAGATGCTTCAACTTACTGAGGTAATTGGCAATGGTGAAAAATGTCAGATTTTGGTGGAAATTATTGTATGTTGTAGGGATTGAACATGCAACCTTCTGCAAAAGATCTGCCAAAACCCATGTCCATTAGGGTGCAATAACAGATATGCACAGTGGTTCCACTATTCTACTATACCCCCTAAGGATTTATATAAGCTGATTCCTCATACTAATATTCTCCAAATAGATGTTTATGCTGAGATTCATCTCAAGGGGGACACCAAAGAGACTACTATACTATCAGCACACAAATATATTAATGCTCTCACAAATACAAGGATGCATTTCAAACACTTATCCAGCAACATTTGGATGCAGGGAGAATTCAACCATTATTATCTCCCTATACATCTCCTAGCTTCTGACATGTTTCTCTTGTAGGTGAACAATTACCAGCAATTAAACTTGTTGACTGTTTCTGATGCTCAGACCATGCTTTGTATCAATGATATCCTTGTAGTTGGTTTGGGCTTATACTCTTTCCCATATTCAATTTATGATGATGAATGTCAATTAGTCTACTAGCTTTTACCTTTCCATTTGAAAATGGGTAGGACTTTTCAGTCAATTCCCCCTTTGTCTTATGAAGCTCTGTTAAGTATGACTGATGCTATCAAGACAGCTACAAAGGCTTTGAGGTGATTGGAATCTGACCTTCAAGAAGCAAACAATAGTCTGTTGCAAGCAAAGATCTCTCAGGCCTACCATCCAAATAAGGAGCATGCTTTTAATTTTGGCCTTAAGGTTAGCAATCATGTTTACTTCTCAATGGATAACTGCAATACTAAGTATAAGGCTGGAGACAAGAATTTGGTTGTGAAATTCTTTCCCCATTTTGATAGTCCTTCCCAAATCACTAACATCAACTTAGCAAAATCTACTCTCTCTTCAATATTGCTTCAGCACACCATAATAAGTGTTGTCACTTTTACTTCTCTGAGATTGTTCTCTTTACTGAAGATGACTCTGACTTGTTCCCTGAGTGAGAGCTTATAGAACTTGTACCAATGGTTGGATCAGAATCTGATGCTGATGCACAATGGCTAGTTGATAAGATTGTTGACACATGTCAAAGAGAACATGATCAGCAGTATTTGGTATATTGCTCTGGTCAGGGTTCTGAAGAGAACTGTTAGCTTTCTGGTTCAGAATTGGCAAACAATTTAGCTTTGAATAAATGGCTATCTGAGAATGCTTTATCTTAGAATATTTCTTTTCTCATATTCTATTTTAAAGCTGGTAGCTTTTCCCTACAGAGTTTTTGATACATCTGTATGCATGTTTTATCTTACTGTCAAGCTTGATTACCTTTCTATTAATGTTTGAAAAGGGGAAGGAGTGTAAGCATGGCTCATATATTTGTTACATGATCAGACTTTGAATTACTACCTCTTACTGTTACTATTATCTCTGCTCATATTCATACTCATTTTCCTTTAAAATACATATACTGTTTCTGTTCTTGTACATATATCATGTTTAATGTGCCTACTAGTGAGCAGGCTTCCAATCATAATGTATACTCTGAGAGTCAATTACATGGCCAAGACATTCTATATACTTGGCATATAGTTTCACATTTCTTCCAATTGAAGTCAAGCTTGTTTTTGTACAATCTTCTGAAGATTACATGCAAATGCTGCTTGTGTTATTTAATGTAGTCAGAGAAGACAAATGTTTTATCTAGACACACATGCATCCACTTTTTTATAACATCTTAGAAGATGTTAAAAGGTGGCTGGTGCATTACAATTGCTAATCTGCATACTGTTACTGCAATATATTTCAGTAATAGTCATAAACACAGTCTTAGGTACATTTAAAGTATGTATCTTAACCTGTTTATATACATCAATAAGGTCTATTTTTGACCTTATAGATGCTCAAATCACCTTCTTCCAGATGACTTCTTAACCTGGCAAGGGTGTTATGTCCTTAACAGTATTATTGTTACAATGACAAGCATTTAATGCCATTTGGAACAATTCACCCTTCTTTGGAATGTATAGCAATGGTGCAGCCTAATTGGACATACATTATTTCCACCATTGCACATGTATATAGCAGTCAATTTAGTCTTAGAATTGCTGCTGCAGCAATTTAGAACACCTCAGCATAAAGTATAAGCAGTCCTTAGACTCATCAATGAGGTTGATCTCATAATACACCATGTGCCAAGGAGGAAGATCCTTCTTTGTTAGCAGTTGTCACTGGAATGGTTTTAGATAGTGTGGAAGGTTTATTGGCCTGGTCCAACTCTATGGACTCCTTCATAGGTGCATCCATAGAAGAGGCAATAGAACTTGCTCAGGAAGTACAAGTAGCTTCCACTACTAATAATAAGGGCCCCACCTCACTAATATAAGCACTTGGTACAAGAGCTACTGAGACTAGTGCCTCTGCCTCTGCTAGGACAATATCCACCACCTCTGCAAGATGGTGCAGAAGGTGTGTAAAGATAGAGAACTCCCTATAGCATAGCAATTTGGCTGTGCATGGTGAGAAGTGACCCCAGCTCTCTTGTATTTGTAGAAGCACTCTAAAGCACTCCAAATCATCATTAGTGGGTGCATACCACCCATTATACTCCACTAAATATGAGGGTTTGTCTATAGACTAGAGTCAATGATGGCATTCATTATTAACTTACATGAACAGGTCTATATACATAATACTTCCTGATTAGTGATGATCTAAGAAGTGTATCCCATAGATATATGCATGATTTGCCTATGCAGGAGGCACACAGTTCATGAGGAGGTGACAGATAACCTCTATTTTACTGAGATCCTTAATTTGCATAAGCAACACTTATAGCTTATGTAGCATAAAGGTGTAGAGTTTGAATAGTAGGTTAAACACCCCTATATATTTGCAGTAGATATCAACCACTTCTTGATAGAGATGGGGATGAGCTACCACTATAGCAAACAGATGTATATATGCTGTTTATACATGAGGTGAGGTTGGAGTGAGTGCCTGACTTACTACATAGCTAAAGACCAATTATCAATTTATATACAATGACACATCAATGGCCACACCTAAATATAGGTTCTGAGATCCTGCATGGTTGTAGTATATAATATACTGTGCCTATACATTGATGTCAAAGTGCCATTCAATTGGAACTTGATTAAGTCCTGCTCCATTATTCATATAGCCAAGCATGGCCAATGAATAAGAAAGCAAGGAGACTGATTGCTAGAGATGGTCCCTTTTAGGCAGAGAAGTGGCTAGCTCCAGAGTCAACTTCAGGATATGCTACATAGTGCAATCCTATCAATCTGTTACAGTTTAGTAGAAGATCTGATGGAACTCCTGGATGAGAAAGGTAGCATATACCCTCTCTCTTATAGTGATGCAAGCATTGGGCTTGCAAATAATCTGGATCATCAGTCATAGCTATGCTAGGTTCATAGGCACTCTTCAAAGGGCCCATCAATATAGTTGTTTATATTGTGGGGATAGATTGTGCTATTCCCACCATTTCAGTAGATTGGGTAAAGAGCACTTTGTTGCTCACAAAGACTGAATTGGTCATAGGTAACCAATAGTAGTTGGGGTATAGAATACCCCAGTAGCACTCATAGTGCTCTCATACCCAAATGGTTTTCCAGCCATCTAGAAGGCAGTTATTTACTGTATTATTGAGGTGCTTAAAGTCCATCTTGGACTTCTCAGCATCAAGAGCTAACAGCTGTTTGGTGTTAACATTGTGCATCTTTTTTTGATGATGCTCCACAACATCATCATCTAAGTCACTATTCAAGATCTGTTGCTTAGATAGTGCAACATTGTCTTTATTGTTACTTCCTAAAACAAAGGCAGCTGCACTGCTGGATACCCCTTGGAAAGCTATTCCAGGGTAATAAAGAACTCTTTGTCACATGGGTTCAAATGCACTGGTAGAATATACTTGTAGGATAAGGCACTAAAGATTATGTAGGTTCCCAGCTCAAAGACTTTAATTAATCTTGCTTCCAATCCCTGCAGCATATTTATAGGATAAGTAATCAGTATAGCAATGACTATTGGGTCATTAGTCTTTTAGAGTGTAAAAGCTGGCTTTGCAGAGCCAGCCTTGGCTATAGCTAGCTATGATAAAGCAGCTTTAGTCTGGACTAGCCTTGAGAGTCTAGCTGTGGCCTGAAATGCCCCAAAGTCCAGACACATATCTATCAGGTTGGTCCTTGCCAGTAAAAACAACATTATCATAGGGCACTAGTGGTGCCTTCTAGCTTGAAAAGCCCTTGAGAAGCCCAAAAGGCACTGTATGAGCCTTTTTTGCTTTAGAAGGGTGAGGAGGAAAAGCTATTTGCTTCTCCAATGCTGACCAAAAGAGGTCCAAACAGGCCTCATCTCTCTAAGTTCATATTTTGTCAAGTTCATTAAGAATTTAATTAAGTGCTAGCTACACTATATGATTATCAAGGATATTGGCACCAATGTTCCCTAGTATACTGGCATTGTGTAGCCACTGGAGCAGATAAGTAATCTGCTCATCAGCTGTAGTTAATGGCTTAGGCCCTTTTGCTTTGTTTTTCCCTTACCTTTCTTCTTGGCCAAGAAGTGTTGCTCAACTGTCTTCTAAGTGGTTGACAAAGTGGACTCACCCTTTATTGCCAGTGTAGACAACAATATCTTTATCATCACTCTCTATTTTTCTTTATTCATAGGGGCAACCTTCAGTCACACTGCCATTCCCAATGATGATAAAGGTGCATTTGGCAGACATGCTATAGTAGGCAGTGGTGAGTATATCTGTCACAGAGGGGACAACATATCCATTATTGATGTGATAGACTCTGGTTCCTCCTTATCTACCTTCATTGCATTGGGATGGTTTATAGCAGAGACCAAGATCCCTACTTATGATAACAGCATGGCAGGTCATCATTGACCTGCTATATCTATTGCTTGGCCAGATCCAGCCATTGAAGGTGGGGTTACAGAATACTGTAGCACTACATATTGTTGGAACTCCTGTAACTACATAGCTTGTGAGGCCACAGGTTGTTTGAAGTTTGTTGCTGGAGGCATCCTTGGCTCTCCATATCCTCTACCTGCTCCACTGCACTGTAGAGAACCACTGCATTCCCACACTAGTGACTGTTGCATTGCCATAGGTGTAGCTTAGCAGGGCTACATCCAGTGGTACTACTGCAGGTCCTACCTCTATGGGTCTTGAGTCTTGTGGGGGTGCTCTCTTCACTGTTGGGAGCAGCATATACCCAGGCAACAGCCTAGTGCTGAACAATCCCATCATGGAGGGTATCTTATCTTCTAGTACTCTTTCCTCTTTTGAGCTCTGGACAGAGCTCACAGAATAGCCTAGTAGCCATATGTTCACTTTCCCTAGTTTCCTTTTCTTCTTTGAGTTG
>JABCKS010000230.1:17810-27860 GCA_018851325.1 Termitomyces sp. DKA19 | reverse complement strand
AATTATTACTAATTATTCATTATTTAATTTGTATATAAGTTGTAAGGTTACTTACATAACCTTAAGTAGTCTTTTTCACACAACTGTAGCCAGAATCAATAAATAGGTTCTGACTTGTGGTCTAGTGTGTGAAAGGCTAAGTAACAGCATTATATCTCACCCTCAACTCCTACACCAGAACCTCATTCTGTGCCAGCAAACACTGGTTCTGCCCCTGCTGCCACCTTTTCCAACCCCAAAACTGCACTACCTTCTCCCTTAGATAGTCTACCCCTTGAGTTGATAACACTGGAGCCATAAAATGACTCAGCATTGTCCATTTAGAGGGGGAAGGAGTGAGAGAAAACAATGAGGAGGGCCCTAAGTGATAACACTTAGGACTTGGAACCTTCTCAAAAAAGGCCTATTACTTGGAAGCACTCCCTATAGCCAGCAGAGCCAATAACTGCATTGGCAAGGACAAGAACAAGGGGACCTCAAGTCTCAATAGCTCTAGAGTTAGCTGCTTCTCCTCTATACTTTCTTTGGACCTACTCTATACCTAGTCCCTAAGGAGCCTAGCACTTAATCACCACCTCCATTCAAAGCAGTAGGACACTGCAGGCAACCAGCCTCAGTGCCACTTTTCCCTGATGTTACCTCAATTGCTACTGGGCTCAGAACAAGCAACAGATATGCCTCTTATGATACTCATTGCATATGTTCAGGGTCTGCCACAATTGACCTGGCACCAGGAGGATATAGGCCTCCCTATGAGCATAGCAGACATCATACTAAAAGAAAACATTATTTGCAGGAGGGCTGTCCAACTCTTCTAGCAAACTTCTGCACAGGTGCTCCAGCTCCAACACCTCTGCTCACTGATATATTCCTGTGCCACCTAGCTGCTGTACAGGAAACCAAAAGAAAACCTCTAAAATGCATTGGCAACTAGATAGAGTAGCTGGCAGTAGGAGAGGTGTATGAGGGCAAGTCAGTAAACATCCCAGAGACCAAGAGCTGAAATGTGGTAGTAAAGGATGAAAGGGGTAAGTGCAAGTAAAGAATGTTGCTAATGCTAATACATGAATTATCTGATTATATCTTAGAATATGGAGGTCATCAACCTCTAAAAGGTAGTTGGCACACTACAGTTACCAATTTGCATTATATTGCTCACAAATGTCCCCATCAGGGATGTGAACAGTGTTTTTGGTATGTCCTCCATGCATATACATACTTATTTATAGACATCTATAAGGTCAATCTTTGACATATACTTAGCTTTTACAATGTCTTTGCAAATCACTTTCTGGTCAGGCAGTGGTGTAATATCCTTGATAATGTTATTGTTGCACTGGTATGCATCCAAAGTGGTCTGTATTATTCTATCTTTCTTGGGAATACACAGTAGAGGTGCAGCTTGTACTGCTGGTCATAGTTCCTACCACTTTGCATTGATACAACAATTTGTCTTTGCATGAAGTTGATCTTCCAATGCTCATGGACAGTAAGGAAGATGATACTTGTACTGTTTGTTCTCATCTATGAGATGGATCTTATAGTTCACTTCCCTTTTGGGGGAAGTTCTTCTTTTGTTCTATTGACTATATTCACAAACTCTTGCTGCCATTGCTGGTATAGTTATAGAATATCTTCCTCCATTAGGCTCTGAGCCTTTTGCTTGCCTTTATTAGCATGCTTTGAACATAGTTGCACCTACTCAGATTTAAATTGTTCTCTAAGTGCCCATAAGTGTGCTTCCCCAGAGTCCTCCATTCTCAGCCTTAGCAAAGGCTGTAATACCAATGACCCCATTGACTACTGCATGTTTCTTGCCTTCAACAAGATACCATTGAATGTAATGTCTGATAGCTCAGATATCTCATCATTGAATGGTTAATGGTAGACTTCACCCTTGAGTCAGATTGACTCAGGCTACTGGTGGTGGCACTGGTTGATCCTAAAAGGATCTCACACTGTCCATTGTTTCTATTATATTTATGGCACTCTGCCAATGCACTCTCTTTTTGACCTCATTTATCACAAGGTCTTCCACTTTAACTTCAACTCTGGAGGTCATTGGTTGACACTCTTATGCCTCTATTGCTACTTATTTAGTATGAGTTTTTCTATATAGCATAGCTTTGTCAGGCCTCTTTACAGGCCTCTTACTTGCCACACTTGGCTTATGCAGCCCTTTCTCCCTTTCCAGAGTTTCAAGGAACTTTTGTTTAGTCATTAGAATAGCTGGTGCATCTGCCAGCAGGCTGGCCATTGGAGCTACCTCTTTGGACATGTCCTCTACTGTTGCACTTGTGTGACCTTCTAGTCAATTGCAACTATTGCAATGCTTCTCCATGGCCTTATACCAATGCAGTTAGCTATCAATGTCTGTCAGTAACACCTTCTCAGCTCCCAACAGTATCTTGTTAATGACAACCTTATCATTTGTAAAGTTGAGGTTGACTTTGTTTCTATGCATGAAAGATGTACCAATAATCATATCATAGCAATCAAAGTTTGCTATATCCACATATTTCTTTATCAGCTTCCCTAACATCTTAATCTTCACTTCCACATCAAACTATATGATAGCAGGACTCCCCACAATCTCCAGCTGGAGCATTAAGGGCTCTGTTAGCTCATGAACAGGTATAGTATGCACATACACAAACTGGGGCATAATGTCTGTAGTGGTATTCCCAAAGTCCTACAAAGTGGGAGGTGTGGCTGAATGGCTAAAGCCAAAGAACAAGAAGGAAATGCAGACCTTTCTGGGCTTTGTCAACTTCTATCAAAGGTTCATTTAGGACTTTTCTTACTACACATGCCCACTGTTCAACCTTACTAGTAAGGATGTAGTGTGGTGGTGAAAATCCTTGCAGCAGGCAGCCTTTGATACCCTCAAGCAGGCTATCATCTTGAAACTAGTTCTTTTATTTTCAAACAATGACACCTCCTTTCATGTTAAAGCTGACAGCTTTGACTTTGCTACAGGAGCAGTTTTGTCCCAACAGTCCAAGGAGGATGGAAAGTAGCATCCTGTAGCCTTTCACTTAAAGAGTCTCAACACTGTAGAAAAAAACTATGAGATTCACAACAAAGAAATGCTGGCCATAGTCTAGTTTCTCAAAGAGTAGCAGCATTTCCTGGTCTAGGAGAGCAGACCATAGCATAGGAGCAAACAACAACAACAATATAGTACTTCTGAAGCTAGAGCTCTTTGCTATCTGTACTCTTGAAGGGATTGTAGTTCAAGGGGAGGAGATAGACATTCTCCAAGACATAAGGCAGGGAAACCACCAGGGTGCCCAGGAAGATGCAGTGGCACAGGCTACACAGGCTCTGCAGAGGATGACAGGCTAGTGGAGTAAAGTTAGTATATACTAAGGAATGGGGTTTGCAGGATAGACTGCTGACCTTTCAAGGGCAGATCTACATGCCCAACATTCCAGAGGTCCAACAGCACATTGTGGTGCAATATCATGACTCATGTCTGATGGGACACCCAGGCAGGGTGGAAAACACTGGAGTTGATATCAAGGAACTACTGGTGGCCTTAAATGTCCAGATATATTGATACCTACACAAGTACATGTCACAACTGTCTATGGACTAAACCTTGTCATCAAATACCTATAGGCCAGCTCCATCTCCTACCAATTCCTGCTGGCTATTGGAGTGTAGTATTGGTGGACTTCATAGCCAAGCTCCCCAATGCTCATGGTTATGACACAATTATGGTAGTAATAGACCTCTGTGGAAAATGGGCTTATTTCATCCTGACCTACACCACCTGCTCTGCATTGGGAGCTGCCAGTCTGTATCAGGAGAATATCTGGAAGCTTCATGGGCTTTTAAATAGGCACATCTCAGACAAGGGACCCCAGTTTATAGCAGAGTTCATTTGGGAGCTGTATAGGTTATTGAGGATAAAACTCCATATAACCATGGCCTACTATCTGCAGTCAGATAGACAGATAAAAAGGGTAAACCAGGAACTAAGGTAGTATTTACTATTGTTCTGTAATGAGAGGCAAGACAACTGGGACAAGCTTCTATCAGATGCAGAATTCTAGTACAACAATTATGTCCACTTCTCCACCTAGGTGACCCCCTTCTTTCTGGACACTGACTAGCACCTGCACATGGGTTTTGAGCCCCAAGCAAGACCCTTAGAGAATGAGATAGTGAATAAGTTTATAAAGAAGATGAGGAAGGCACAGGAGGAGGCAAAGGCAGCACTGACAAAGGCAAAGGAGGATATGGTATGGTACTATGACAGGGGAAGGACACCAGCTCCAGTATACAAACTGGATGATTGGGTCTACTTAGACACTTCCAATGTTAAGATGACACAACTATCACAGAAGCTGTCCCATCATCACCTGGGACTATTCAAGGTGGAGAGGCAAGTAGGACCATTCATATATTGGCTGAAACTCTCTGTTAGTCTTTAGTAACTACATTCAGTGTTCAATATAGTCAAGCTGCTCCTAGCCCTAAAGGACCCCATTCTGGGTCAATACCTCAAACCACTGCTGCCACTAGTGTTAGTCAATAATGAGGAAGAGTACAAGGTGGAGGAGATACTAGACAGCAGGTGGTTTTGAGGGAAGATACAATTTAAGGTGAAGTAGAAGGGTTATAGCATTGAAGATATATCCTAGAAACTCTAGACAAACATATATGCACTAGCAAGAGTCCAGGAATTTTATTGCAGGCACTCTGACACCCTAAAAGCAATCTAAGGCATCTTTCCCATTTTCATAGCAAGCCAGGCAATTCAGGAGTTCTTCTACCCAGGTGTATTGAGGCACTGGACTTTAGAGGGAGGTGATGTTAGGGGCCATTCCATTCTATTCATTTTATTTCATTTCACCTCACCTCACCTTATCTCATTTCACCCTAGATCTATGGCCTCACTACCATTTCATGAAAGCACATGCAGCAACATGGTGATGAGGGCACATGACCCCAATCTGTGAGGTCAGGGTTATATCACATGCTACTTGTCTCACTTTGTTTCACCTCATTGTCTATTGCTTTCCTATGCAATTTGCTAGTTAGATTAAGGATGCTAACACATCAGCAGTTGCGCATGACCCTACTGACTACTGTACAGTCAGTCTCACAGTGCCAATGGAATAGAAGGCTACACTAGGCATTAGGAGTCCTCAGACTTGATCTCTTTAGATCTCCCTTTGCCAGGTGAGTAGTTAGTCTTATAGATATGCTAATCATTCTTTGGATCTCCCTTTGCTAGCTGTGTGATTGAGCCACAGCCTCCAAAGGTTGCCCTTATAGTAGGATGCCCAAACAAGGGGCTAAACAAGGATAGAATGTATTGTCAGAGATGACAGCATAAGAACTGGGAGTAAGTCCAGCAACAGGGCTGTGTATATTATATATGTAATGCATTTATTCTATTCTTTCATCCTGTTTTCCCACGATGACCCACTAGCGACCTTGAATAAGCTTAAAACAATCGACTCTCCGTTTGAGCATGAAGTCAAGGAGGTTGTCGCGGCTTTCCAGTTGCATCACGTCTTTACCGCCGGAGCTTCTGGTAGAAATTTACATCTGGTGCGCCGTCAATGACTCATTGGCACCACTTACAATCCAGACCGTTTCAAAATGGTGGAGATTTCTAGCTACTTCTTCACCCCGAGCATGGCAGCACGTTGTACTCGATGGACGGATGCATTCCCTTTCATTCCTGAGGGCCCAGACGGCACTTTGGGTAGAGCGGTCAGAGCCAATACTCATGGACGTTGAACTGTATACCCAAACTCCTGACGACATACTGCCAATCTTATCGCCTATTCTCCTTCACATCCGACGGTGGCGCTCATTCACCATGCAGGATCAGCGAGAGAGAGTCCTTTTGAAAGACGTCAATTTCTTAAATAGTCACCTCACCGATCTTCGCATTTCAATACAGGATGACCCCGACAGGATGCACCATCAGACTTTCGTAGTGTTCGATCGACGTTTCGGCATGCAATTGGACATTCTTCATCTCCCCAATCCCCATTTCCTTGCGCCTCTGCGTATCACCAACCTCAAACTGTCGGAAGACAGCCCTAACAACTATCTACACAGCGACCCAAGGGAGATCCTTGACTTTCTGGCAGCCTGTCCCGAGCTCCAAACTTTCTGCTTCAGGGGTTGGCACCACAATGAACATCCATCAATTGAACCCCTTCCTATTGCATATCTTCCCTTCCTTCAGACTTTGCAGCTCAAGAGTACTTGCATGACACGCGCAATCTTGTCACACCTTAACGCTCCCCGACTAGTGAATCTTTACCTCGCACACTTGAATACGGAGTTCGAATTGAACGGTAAATATAATGAAGAAGGCGACAGCGAAGACGAAGCGCATGACTTCTCGCAGTCCCCTTCAACCGATCGTGCAACAGGTATGGGACTACGTACTCTTATCAACCGTTGCAATCCTCCAATACGACTCCTCGACATGGACTATAGCGACCTGCGCACGAAGGATTTCCGGTTCATCTTCGAGAGACTGCCTCTGTTGCAGGACTTCCGCATCGTTGCCTCCGATATGTCCGACACCGTCATTGGACTCCTCAGTCCATACACTCTTTCTGCACAACAAACTCCTCAAATACGGCTTCGTTATTTGCAGTCGTTGTGTTTGCAAAACTGCAATCGTCTTTCTGGAGACGCCATTGTCAATGCATTGGCTGCACGTATCAAATACACTAACCAGCAGTCGGCTCTTATCGAGACGCTGAACAATGTAGCAGTCATCACTTGTTATATGGTCCGCTTTGAGCACGGCGAAACGCTCATGGAGCTCTTAGGGAGTAGGTTGCAATTTCAGACAGCTTAAACGTGGCCTTAGCCTGAGTGGCAGTTACAAATGCCACTGTGCCGAGTCCTTACCATCATACACTCAATTTTCACTGTATTTTCAGGGATAACGAAGGCTAGACGGCTGGGAAGTTTGCTCTATAGACTACTCCAATGGCTTCCAATATTGGGTAGAGCTATGTTGAGGAAAATGGTCCTCCCACAACTTAAGGCTTCCTTTTGCCTGCAATATGTCATCCTGGCTCGCCGTACTCGTTCCTTGCACTATTGAGATCCTGGGTGCCCTGGAGTATATTCGCGAGACAGCGAAATGAGCCATACGCGTGTTCATCATCATCACTTCCTCACCGACCGAAGGCCGGGGCTTTTATTTCGAGGGCGGATACATGAATAGCTAGTGTGCTCATAGCCCTACAATATGTCTGGGGTACGGTTTACAAACACCCCTTCCGGTACTCCGGCCAAATACCTTTTCAAGTGTGCCAGTTACGCCCCATAGCTACTTTACTACAGTATTATCACTAACCATGGTATTTGCGCATATAAAAAATATCATATTGCTTCGGTAGTAAGAGAATATTTGGTATCATGTTCTTGGCGTCATGTTCGAGCTAGCCTTCAGCCATTGAGTCTTGCAGTTTTATTGGAGGAAGCAGAGAATGAGCGTATATATATATGAATGCGAGAGCTTCGAGATCCAGGTATAGTATAATATATTGAACAATAAATATGTCTTTGCTAGTATATCGGTTAGTACACGCGCCTGTCATTATTAAGGATCTTCGCGCGAAAGCTGGGTTCGACTCCCAGGCAAAGAGTCTCTTTTTTCTCTTCTATGTCAAAGAGGAAACTATTCTTATATAGTTTTGAGAGCGCGGATATCTTGTCATTTTTTCCATGCTGAACCAAACAAGACGGAAGCTTGTTGCCTGTTTTGGAACGCTGAAACGATCGTTCTGTTTCGTTCGAATCACGTGACATCATGTCCGTGTATGGAATTGACAGCAACTGAACACTCTTCGCTGCTGTACATCTTATTTCTCATTTCGTTCACATGGCCGTCTTAGAGAGTAATGATCAGCTTGGACAGCTATGGGCTCTTATTCAAGAACTCAGTGAACAGCTAAATCAAAATCGTAGTGTCTCTGTTTCTTTGCTTGCGCAGGCCGGAAATATCAAGGCGAGTCCAGTAGAAATCCAGTCTATACACTGTGAACTAGACTCTGAATTTAGAATCAAGCCATCCATTCTCAGACAGGATTTGTCCTCCGTCGGTCTGTACTTCATCCTGTGCCTTCAACACTTTATGATATAACTTTCGTTAGGTTTAACCTTGACAAATCTCAAGGTTTGTGATCGAAAGAAGCCTTGAGAATTTATTGCTTATTGGAAGTAGAGGAGTACGATGCTGAATTGGAACGAATGAATACGTCGATGGTCGCTGAAAATCAAGTCTTGCAACGTGACAATAAGCAACTCAACACTTTAATCAAGGATTATGAACAGACACTCGAGACGCTGATGAGTTGAGTGCTACGTTTTTTCATCGTATCGTATCAGTCATCTTACTGCTACTCGTGTAGGTAGCTTCCGCAATCGTGCTGTATGTGTCTTTTCCTTGTCAACATGTGTCGATGTATCCTTCCCTTCTCTATAGAAAGACGTACAGGAACGAGAGCTTTCCCTGATACGTGAATATGAGACAAAACTGCTCGCGCGACAGGATGAATACGTTGCTCAGGACCTCGCATCTACCGTCGCTTTCTCCCAATCTCTCGCCCGCATTTCCCATCTCCTCCGACAGTTCCTTCGGTCCCTCAATGGGGAAGACCTTGAATCGCCAATCGCGAGGCAGAATGGTGAAGATAATTGTGAATCGTGGACAGCCACGTCTGCATCCGAGTATGCTCTCGAAAGAGAAATTGAACTGACTCGGCTTGAAATTGAGAACGAGGAATTAAGACGGATGCTGGGATTGGTTGCAGTGCCCACGATTCGCCCAAGTATTTCGGAAGTACGGCCGACTTTTGAGCCACTACAACGGGATAATGAGGGGATGAATGCGCAGAACTCAGAGGATACGTCAGTTATTGTTGGGTCATTTGGTATATATAAAGGTCTACGTCCTGAGGTTTGAATTTTTGCAGAGAAAGTGACTATTAATTCTTAAACCCCTGTTGAAATACTAATTGTCATGCCTCAGATTTTTCGCGGTAGCATTTACTAGGGTTTTTTTTTTGTGGTATGACATTGGCTTTGTTCCTTTTCTGTGTCAATGTCCATTCTATACCTGGAGCAGTTGCACAGCACGACTCCAAATACTGCCGACGAAGGTCAAGAATGACGACTGAGGTTACCTTCCTCCTCTCTCTTCGACGAGTCATTTCAATTTTCATCAGGTCTCTATGATAAACTCTTGTGAAGCTCCAGGTGGCCAGGAATTTCATGTCCGAGTCATCGATAGTGTCTGGATATTCCCAGTTACATATTACTCCGAGTTACCCTTGCCGGCACATGAAGCTATCAGCGAAAGTCTAGAGCCAGAACTCACCATCAGTGTTCTTGACTGATAGTACTGCTAGCTAGTATTGGGGATGTCAAATGACTTTATAGGCATGCAACATACTCATCTAGACACTAGCTATATGATAAAAGTGGTCACAAGGATCAAGTTATCAAGCTTCAAGAATTTGGAGACAACCAGCCAGTCCTTCTAGATATAAAATAGTATAGGTTCTGTGCTTCCACTTCATGCATTTCTCCCCATGTTCTATCCAGGTTTATGATGGAGAAAGAAGTCAAAATTGGCCAGAGATAAGGACTATCAAGCTTGGCATTGATTTAGCTTCTTTGCTGAGCAGAAATACTCTAGGTTTTTGTGATCTGTCCAGACTTTTTAATTTATGCCACATACCCTCAAAGAAATGCTGCCACTCTTCAAAGGATTGGACAATGGCTAGCATTTCTTTGTCATAAACCTCACAGTTTTGTTCTACTGCATTGAGACTCTTTGAATAGAAGGCTACTGGGTGCCACTTCCCATCCTCCTTCAACTGCTGGGACAGAACTGCTCCTGTGGCAAAATCCAAGCTATTGGCTTCAATACAGAGAGGAGCATTGTTGTCCAGAAATAGAAGGACCAGTTTTGAAGTGACAGCCTGCTTGAGGACATCAAAGGTGGCTTGCTGCAAGGACTCCCATTGCTATATCACATCCTTACTGGTG
>JABCKS010000230.1:0-15032 GCA_018851325.1 Termitomyces sp. DKA19 | reverse complement strand
GAGGTCATTGCAGTGTGGGCATATTGGGGTTTTGGAATGCCAGATGCAAAACAGATGGTGGTTGAGAGGGACATGGCCCATTCTCAGCTGGGTTAGGATGGCTAATTGCTTGTGGTCTAATGGTGTGATTGTGCACATGTAGTTCTTGGAAGGCATTGTTTTATCCAGACATCCTGCTGCTCATGTCCATGGCAATTTCTTCCATTGGTGCTTCCAAATGACTTATGTTGCAGTGAGCTCCACCTGCCACCATGCTGGAATACTGATAGGCAAGGTCTTTCAGCAAAGGAATGCAGGCAGGGCTGATTGTGGGCTTGATTCTCCTGATGCAGCTTTCTTTGCCAGTTGGTTAGTCCACTTGTTTGGTATGAAGCCCTTATGACCAGGTGACCAGTGGAGTTGAAGCAAGATTATCCCCTTGGTGCACAGCTTCCACTCTATGCCCACATCAATTGCAGCATGCCTTTAATGCACCAGGTAAGGTTTCTGGTTGTTGAGAGCCTTCAACATTGCTTGACTGTCACTTCCACATACTGTTCACCCTCAGAGCTGTCTGTTGAGGTTTTGAAGGGCATGAAGCCTGAGGCAGATACCTACTATCTTGGCTTCATATACTGTATGCTCAGTACCAGAGCCTAGGTAATATTTTAGGTTAGATTTCTCTTTTCCATCCACAAAGAGGACCACCAATGCTCCTATACCACCTTTGTATCCTGAGCTATTGCAGAACACTGTGGTATGGGATCCATCAAACACTGCTTCTATCTTGTCTAGCACTTTGGGCTTTGATTCTGAAATGTAGGTAGAGAAAGCTGGCTTGTAATTGTGGCTGCACCTGATGGAACTTACTTCCTCCATGGTGTTTGGGTTAATATCTGTGTAGTGGAAAAGGTTATGAAGGGGTGAGCAGTGTCTACATACAAATCTTCCTGCCACTGTTTTGACCAAATTGTATAGGGGGTGTATAGGTGGTAGAGAGGCAAGTCAAAGCACCACTCTCATCAATACTTTTCTGAAGAGAGAATCAATTGGGAGCAGGTTTGCCATACTGTCTAAGACATTGCTGGCTGTAGTCCATATTGCTCCAGTGACTAGCCTCACTGCCAATCTTTGCACTGAGATCAGCTATTTTGTTGCTACAATTGAGCTGGACCACCTGGCCCCACCAGAAACCTCACTGACACCAGCATACTACATGTCAGCTGCATAGGTGAAAGCTGGGACTGATACCATGTTGTACAGTTAGCAGACTCTATCTGCTGGCATTCCTCCTGAGATATGAGATAGTCTGGCAACCTGTTATGACTACTAGGCCACATTGGCTGTGACTTTTTGGGCATGTACTGACCACCTCAGCCTTGAGTCAAATACTACACCTAGGTATTTGTAGGCCAGGTTGTTGTGACTTTTTGCTTTGTGGTTGTTCCATTAAGGTTAGTCCTTGAGAGGGTGAGGTCAGTTGAGGTAGTGTCTGCCAGGGACCTTGGGAAGTTCATGAGGGCTAGTTTAGTTAGTTCAAACAGAGAATTGTGGGTGATAGACCAATCAAAGCCACTCCCAGCATGCTCTATCATGGCTGTTATCATCTTGTGTATCTCTATTAGAGACTTGGCAACTACTAACAGCATTGCATCATTCACAAAGCTGATTGACATCTCTGCTCTGTCAGTGGAGTGAGCCATTAATAAGAGGAGTGCATTATAGAAAGCATAATAAATCATTGATAGTGGGCATCCCTGCATTGTGCCATTGTTGACCAAAATCCACTCCAAATGGTAGTCATCAAAACAGATCTGGGTGCACCTGCAGGAGAGCATCTGGTCTGCTAGGTAAATATATCAGGATGGGAGGCTCCTCTTCTTCATATTGTGGATGATACAATGTAGCACTGTATTTGGGAAGGCCCCTTGTGCATCTAGGAATAGCACTGTCACTACTTTGCCAGCATGCCAGGCATTTTTGATCTTGTATACTACCAAGTGCATGGCATCTGTTGTGTTCCTTCTAGAATGCCCACCAAACTGTCCTGGCAGCAGCAGATCATGTTTCTTAGCTAAATGCAATATGCCATCTGCTACTAGTGTGGAGAGAAGCTTCTCTAAGGTGTTCAGGAGGCCTATTGGGTGGTAAGTGTTTGTCTTGGTGTATGATGGCTTCCCTGGCTTTCTTAGGACCAGGGTGGTTGATTCAAGCCAGCTCAAATGGTAGACACTTAGTTCAAAGACTCCCCACAATATAAAATATAAGTGGTCAATCAGTGTGGACTCACATCTCTTATAGATCACATTTGGAATACTGTCAGGGCCTGGGGCCTTAAAGGGCTGAAGGTCCTTGATGGCTTCACTGATGCAGGCCCTTATGAAGTAGAGGGTGTCAGAGAGAGGTAAGGAGTAGGCCATGTGTGGTATAGACAGAGACACTGGGGCAGCAGGAAAGAAAGACAAGGCTAAGACTCTTGCCTTCTCTGCATTTGTCAAGATGACAGCAGGCAGTGTAGTTGATGGATCCTTCAGATCTGGGACTCTATTACAGGCAAAGTCCATAGATTCTTTCACTGCATATTTATTGGCAGTGTAAATCTGCTGTGCATCAATTGTTTCCAACCACATTTTCTAGTGCTTGACTTTAGCATCTTTTATTGCCTTAGTCATTTTCTATGAGAGCTTCTTCACTTCTCCATGGGTGGGATGATCTAGAAAGTCATGGAATTTGAATTTGGTCCACCATTTCTTCATGTATGGGCACAGTAATCTTGTTGGGACTATGGCCTCATCCTGGATCACTTCCTGGATTGCTGAAGTCAGATTAGTTATGACCTTGTTGAAACTTTCCTTAGTTAGTATATGTTCAAGTAGTAGTCTCACATCTAGGCACTCCTTCAGAGCTCTGCAGAATTTGTCCCAGTCAACATTTCTGAAATCTTTTGACATAGGGGGGATTGAGCAAGGAACTGGGAGTTCCAATTCTGTTACTACTGGCAAATAGTCAGTGATCAGTGGGTAGAGAGCTGGGATCACCTTGCAGGAGATTACTGGGCTAGAGTCAGCATGTAAGCCATTGTCTGGTCACATCCAGTTTCTAGACACTGTTTGGAGCATTGGAATCTCCAGGGGGAGTGCTAGGTCTATGTCAAATTTCTTGAAGAGGTCAAGGAGGGGCTGAATAAAGTCTACCAGATCATTGAGATGGTGGTTGTCAGCTGATTCCCATAGGGGATGATGGCAGTTAAAGTCCCCCAGCCAGAGCATGTGATTTGAAGGGGTCAGTCTAGCCAAAGCTAGTGAAAGGGAGAGAAAGGAATCAAGAGAGAAGAAGACCTCATTGTGTTTGCATGCATTGTACACATTGAACACTGCAAGGCATCTATGTTTACTTGCAAACTGGATGGCTGTTATGTCTGTTGAGTGGATGGTTAATGGGGTAAAGGCCTTTGTGGAGATGTTAGTATTTATCAGTAGCACTGATCTGGAGCATGAGCTCCCATCTCTGTGGTGATTGGTCAGGTAAATGACCCTCCAGAATACTGATGCCTTTGTGGTTGCCCAGACAATCAAGGAATGGCTCTTGGATAGCAAGTATATCCCACTCTGCTGGGTTGGCTGTGTTTAGCATTGCAGCTTGTGCCATGTCAGACTTGTGGATGTTTTGCTGCCAGATGCATAGTTTTTCCAGTATTCTCAATTGTCATCTATTCATTGAGGATCAGCTGTTGCACCTTTTTTCTGCTAGCTGTTCCTTTCAGAGGACTGCTAGGTGAACTCAAAGTCATTGAGGTTACCTATACAGCTTGGAGCCCTGCTTGTCATTGCCTGTTGTTGGGGGGTAGGCCCCTTGGGTTGAGACAGCTGCTCTATTACTATGGATGGCCCAGCAGCTTCTGCATCTGCCTTTCTAGGGGCTAAGGGTCTTAGGGAGGATTTTTTGTTGCAGCTGCTGTACTGGGGCTGTTACCTACCTAAGTCAATGGTTCCTCAGTAGAAAAGTATGGCATGCAGTTTTCCAGGAGGCAATCATTGAGCTCCTCACAAAGTTTCTTGAATGTTGAACAAACCCTGTCTGTGCAATCATAAGTTAAGTTGGAGCCACAATTGACATACCTCTGCCTCAGGGTGTTGCAGTTTTGTGCCATGTGACCCTCCTCAGAACATTTTGAACAGTTTTGAGGTTTTTTGCAGTCCCCTCTGTAGTGTCCATACCACTGACACTTGTTACACCAAATGGGTTATTTCATGTCTTTATGGATGACTACCTGTCAACCTCCTATAAAAATATGGCCACTAATTGTGTTGTTTGCTGTGTCAGGATCAGTGCAGGAGATATAGAGGGTTGCCACCATTTGTTTTGAAGATCTGGACTCTGGTTTCTTAAGTGATGCTGCTGATGCAATAGAGCCTTTGGGGAGGTTATTCTCCTTTTCAATTGTATTGATACTACTCCTGTTGATGGGGTTCAGTGGGCCTGTGCATGGAATGAACCATGCTATCAAGGGGTACACCTTTGGATGAACCACCATTGAGTAGCCAAAGACATCTTCAAGAGCTGTCCACTCTTTATTGGCATACTCACAGAACCTTTGGGCTGAATCAGTCAAATCAAATTCCATGAGATATGCACCATTATTGGTCAGCTTTATCCCTATGACTCATGTTAAGGGGTGGGAAGGAGTTATTTCCCCTTCCTCACTACTTTCCTGAGAGAGTGCTTTTGAATCAAGTTTGGCTAGGGCCTTGTTGAGACATTCCCTCAGCTTTGCCATTTCTTGGAGAGAAGTATCCTTTGGCATGTTGTTGTCATTGCAATCAATGGATACCAGGACAGAGCACAAGTTCTGGAAGAGGCACTGCTGTATCCTTGTGTCTTCCCTGTAGGACAGGGCAGAAGATTCATCTGACTGTATAGGGGCTTGGGAGGTGGGGGGGGTGACTGGGAAAGGAGGAAGGTGGGGTGGGAAGGGGTAGGTGGCTATATGCCACTGCTGCCCATGTTCTGGTTGAACTCAGTTCAGCCTGAGGCAGGGCCAGGGTGGGAATGCTTATAAGCTTGGACACTACTGCATCCAGCAAGGTTGTCAACCCCTTCATAGTTGCAGAGGCATTCCTAAGGGATAATGTGGCTTCTGCCCTGTTAGTGTCACAGGCAATGATGAAGTCTACTGATGTGTTTAGCTTTCCTAGTATGCTATCTAATCAGTCAATGGCCTTTGAGGTCACTGCATTAATCAAGTTGCCTGAAATATAGTCAGCAATGTCTGCTTCTAGAATGAAGGCTACCACAATGGCTGTAGTTCTGAGTTTAGGGAGCTTTGCAGTCAGTGCTGCCATGGCTAAAATACTTGTCATTTTGGCACAATTGTACTGGTCTGCCACCAGGATCCAGCCTTTGGACTCAAGCCATTTGTGGGCTTCCTGCACATTTCTCACTGGGCTGGTATCTATAGACATAAGTGACTTGAGGTCAGAATGTGTTGGAAGCAAACAGGATTGTTCTGGAGTCTCTGTGTTGTTGGCACTGCTCATCATGGCCAAGGGCATCCTCCTAGTTGAAGACATTGGAGCGGAGAGCAATGGAGGTGTGCTGTGTGGCAAGGTGTGGATTAGTTAACCTGGTAGCAGGAGATTTTGTATGTCTTGGATTTTCTAAGCTATACTACAACCAAAACTGCCAGGACCCCAGAAGGAGTGATGGTGGTTAATAGTCAAGGTGCATCCTCAGTCTAACTCCTTGCCACTCAAGATACTGCCAGAACCCCATTACTGGATATTATTATGGCAGAATTGTTCAGCAAGGAGGATGAAGAAATGAGTGTCTATGCTCTGGAGTTAGAGGAGAATTTTTAGGAAGGCAATGAATGAATTGTATGCCTCAATTGCTTAATGCTAACCATTTTACTGTCCTGTATATAGAGTCAAATACAAGCTCTATTTGTTCTGGTTCTCTGGCTGAAACTATAAGCACCCTCCCTCAACATACAACATCCCTTGGTCAAAACCTCAACTGAGAAGGCTCCTCCTTAACCATGCAAAAAGATTTCAGCTTGGGAATGTTGTCTCCTTCATTGCTACATTGTTGCCTCTACTCCATCTCAGAATTTCTTGAAGTTGGAGGTGGAGCTAAAGATGATGGACACCCAGTAAATTGTCAGTGTGACAGCTCTGCTGGACAGCAGGGCCACTGGTCTTTTCCTCAACACTGAGTATATACAGCACTACTACCCCATTATGCAACCCCTTTTACACCCAATTCTAATATATAAAATTAACAGTACTCCTAACAAAGCTAGATCTATTTGTTTTGTGGTGGATTTAATACTTTGTTACCAGAACCACTCAGAATACACTATTTTTGCAGTCAATAATCTGGGAAAGCAGGATATGATCCTGGAGTTTACCTTGCTTCAAAAACACAACTTGGAGATTGACTGGGCAAAAGAAGTGGTGAAGATGAGCCACTACCCATGTTGTTGTGCCACCTGTGTGGGAGAAGTCAGAGAGAAATGCAGAGTTAAGGTCTATGAGTACACCACTATACATGCCTGTCACATATATAGAACACCTCCTTTATGCTGACCTCAATCTTTTAGACACCCCTTCACTGGCATTCCTTCATAGAAAGGCCCTCTACAAGGATGTTAGAGGAGTTGGGTGCAGTAACTATGAGAAAGAAGGTTGTATAGGGGACTTTGGCAATGCTCTAGACTTAGAGTCCTCAAATGAGGCTATTGAAGTGGGGGACTGGATTTATGCTACCACTCTCTGCCCCATTCTAACCAAGGCAGAGATGAGAGCCAGTCAGACCACCTTTCAAAGGCTGGCCAAGGCTTTTGTAGCAAACTCAAAGCCCAAAAGCCCTGGTAGCATAGTTCTCCACCACCTTCAGGAATTTAAGGAAGTGTTTGCTAAGGCATCCTTTGATTCACTTCCTAAGTGCAAGCAATGGGACTATGCTATTGAGCTGGTACTAGAAGCAGAACCTTCAAGCTGTAAGGTCTACCTGCTTGCACCATAGGAACAAGATAAACTAAATGCTTTTCTGCAAAAGAACTTCAGCTCCAGGCAAATATGACCTTTGAAGTCTCCCATGGCCTCCTCAGTCCTTTTTATTGGAAAGAAGGATAGGTCACTCTGTCTGGTTCAAGACTATTGTGTCTTATATGTGATGACTATAAAGAATTGCTACTCCTTTCTCATTTCTAAACTCATAAACAATCTCTGAGGTGCACATTATTTTACCAAGTTGGTAATAAGACCTATCTGTCACTAAGTACAGTTACCAACATCTCTGACTATCTTATCTGGACAGCACATGACCTGGGATCAGTACAAGACTTTATATGACACCTTAGTGGCCACAAGATTTTTTGGATCACAAGTATTTATCATGTGGAGCCTAGACTGTGGATCTAGAATGACCTTGCCAAGAGCCCTATTAGTGATGATTGCTAGCAACAATTCTTAGTGACATAGGCACTTCTCTTTCAACATGCACATATAGACACATAACTTCTTGGACCCTTCATTGTTCTTGTCTTGATTACTAACATACCTAAACAGCATCTACACTTCAGATACTGACATTCAGTATTATCTTTATTTTCATTCTGACATATATTATGCACTTTTGACATCAAATACTTATGTTTGGAAATTTTCTTGACACCCAGTATGCATTTTGGCAGATGCTGTTACCTGTGGCAACCACCTTTCTTTTAGGCTACATTACTTACAAACAGTATAAATACCCCTTGTACATACCTAGTAAAACAACAAGGAAGGATTATTGTCCACCACTGTCTACTGCAGCCTTGAAGTATTCTGCTTATCATCTTACTTGTCTCCAGAGCTCAGTCTCATTTACACTTATCATCATCAATGGCTTAGTGACAAGCCTTAGTGACCTTGTCTTTGATTTAAGTGTGGTACTAAGTGCAGGTGCTCCATAGTATTAGTGTTTTAGCAATGCTAGTAACTATGGCTAGTGATTAGTTCTCATATTTGTTTCCCATGTTCCATTTGCATTTGACTTACATTATTGCTCCTTTTCCCTCCTTATTGCTAGGCCCTTGCTGATCTTAGCAACATCCTCTTAGCAATTTTTCTGTTAACAATTTGTAGTCTCACCTGTCACTCCCCTTTATACCTTAGTGGTTTCCACTTACCTTACCAACATTACCATCATGTGCCCCATTGCCCTCTATCCCTTATTCATTTTACATTTAGCAACTTAGAGATCTTTTGTTAGTATCTAGTAACTTAGGCTGACATTACCAACACATTGCACTTCACCTCTTTTACACCCTCCACCTTGCAGCCCTCATTCTCTGGGATGATTATTGACTTGCCCTCAAACCTTTCCTACTGTCAGCTACTCTAACTGGTTGCCAGTTCATTCTAGGATTTCTTTTGGTTTTCTGCATGGCAGCTAGGTGGTATAGGAGCACATCATTTTGGAGCCCACCATGAGGGGTTTTAGATAATCATTCTGTCAGAAACCAGGGCCCAAGTGAAATGTCACTTGGAATCCACTGCCAAGTTATCCAACTCTTTGCTATCAAATCCCCTTAGTACTCCAACTACCCAGCCCAGACCATTAGCAGATGAGGCTTTCTTAGCACTCCATTATCACCACTATCCAATACCAACTTCTTTGTCTTCTTCCCAGAAAATCATTCAACTCTCACTTCACCAGTAGACCAACAAAAACCCCTTCCACCAACATTACCAACAATTGCTATGAATAACAATCCTGTTGCTTGCTATGCTTGAATGCCCCCTTGTAATGACACAACAGCTCCTAAATGGAACAAGAGCCACCCTAGGGAGCTTCCTCAATACTTTAAGGAATTGGAGTATCTTTTTGCTGACTGTGGTATTACTGATGATATCCAGAAGAAGGAATATGTGGCTTGCTATATCTCTTATGACATGGTAGAAACTTGGCTTAGCTTACTGGAATTTGGCAACAACTTAGCAATTGGCAACAATATCCCTCAGCCTTACACATATCAGGAATGGAAAATAGCAGTACTTAGGTTATACCCTGGAGTTGACACTAGTGCATAGTATACTCTTAGTGACCTCAAGCAACTTGTCAACCAGACCTTCAACAGTGGCTTAGCAACTTTGGGACAATTTTCCCACTATTATTAGGATTTCTAACAGATCACTAGATGGCTCCTTGCTAACAGCAAGCTTTACCAAAATGAAGAATGTCACTTATTCCAGCAAGGTATCTCCATATTGCTTTGGTCTAAAATTGTCTGCCAGCTATCACACTTTCTGATCACCACCCCAAAGATCCTTATAATGTGGAGCAGGTCTTTGAAGGTGCAAAGTGGGTATAAAAGGGTACTGATACAGTGACTACTAAGTTTACTGCTACTGGTATGACTATCACTAGCACTCTCAGCATTATTCCAGCACCTGCTGCTATCACTTTTGCTACACTGTCACCTACTCTTAAACAAGAAGCTATCAAATTAGCAACAATCACAGTGATCATTAGTGCCCTGAAATGCCTAGAAGCACTTTTTGCTAATAACAGTCAGCCATGTTGGCAGAATCAATTCAGCAATTCTTGCCACTTTTGTGGCAAATTTGGTCACACTATGGTATGAGGCACTTGCATCCAACTAGAGCATATGATCCAGCAGGGCAAAATCCATTGCAATGCTGAAGGCAAGATTGTCTTACCATTGGGAGCTATAATCCCAAATTACTTTGGTAAATGGCTTTACAAGGACCATATTGAGGAATGGCATTGTCTAAACCCTAGACAGATTATTACTGGCAGACTCTTATCTAATGCTAACCTGGACTCCAAGCAAGCAACTATGCAGTGGTCACTAATCCATGAGGTATTACAGCAGGACATTGCTACTAGCAGATTGCTAACCAAGGATGAACATATTGAGGCTTTAGAATGAGAACTATTTACCCTGTAATGAGCTAGCAAAAAATTTGATGGTGTACAGGTTTCTCACACTCCCTACAGAACCACTAGCAACAAGGCCCCCATTGCACCAGCAACTAGTGACACACCAGTGACTACCCTTTCCCCTGACTCTGTACTGACTCCTTCTAAGCACCCAAGTTACAGTTTCAGTAGGCAAGTTCTGCTCTGTGGCACTGGACATCAGAAATCAGCTTAGGACAAGGATTACACCCAAGTGATTAGCCAGGACAAATGTAAATATGGTACAGGACCCTAGCAACATCTTTGATGGAGCATTACTGACATTTGCTATGGACAAGCCTTAGTTTTTGCTAGGTTCCAATACCAGTACTGCTAATGGACTCACCCAGAACCAAGCTAAAGTTTCCTCAGTCAACCCAGTGGAAGCTTACATCAAGTCACTACCACCTGGGGAGGAGCCAGTGGTCTTAACAGTTGCTAAGGATTCCCAGTTGCTTAGGTCCACTATGATGCTAATCAATAATTGAGAAGAAATAGAATGCATCATAGATAGTGGGTCATAAATCATCTCTATGTCAGCAGAAGTCACTAATGATCTTGGCTTATCCTATGATCCTGGTATCATCCTAAATATGCAGAGCACTAATGGCATATTGGATCAATCACTAGGACTCACCAGGAACATACCTTACACCATTGGAAACTTGACACTGTATCTACAGATTCATGTATTATGGTCCCCTATCTATGACATCCTCCTTGGTTGCTCCTTTGATGAATAGACAAGAAGTGTGGTCAACACCCTTAGTGACATAGAAACCATCATCACAGTTACTGACCTCAATTCAAGCATGCAATATATAATAGTGACATTTCCCTATGGGAAATA
This sequence comes from Termitomyces sp. DKA19, assembly GCA_018851325.1. Taxonomy (NCBI): domain Eukaryota; kingdom Fungi; phylum Basidiomycota; class Agaricomycetes; order Agaricales; family Lyophyllaceae; genus Termitomyces; species Termitomyces sp. DKA19. The sequence goes on along the minus strand of JABCKS010000230.1, from coordinate 4,231 downwards.
TAAAAGAAATAATCATCAAAAAGTTTGCTATAAGACAGAACTGCCCTGGTCCTTTCAGCACTGATTGAAATAGTGATGACACTAACAGCTTAGCAACTATTATCAGCTACAATCATTCAACTGGTCTAGCAATGTGTATAGCTTCTTGTGACTTGGATGATGATATATTACTTACAGAATCTTGTACATATACAAACCCTACTTTGGCATACCTTTGTGCTACCACTAGTGATTCTTGCTCTTCCTCATTGCCCCCTCGATCTTATTTTATTTCTACTGACATTTCTAATCCTTTAATTCTTGGACAGACTTTACCTCCTAATACTTGCATTTTGGACATTGCCCCAACTTATATTAACATTCCTTTCTCTGCACAGTATATTGCTAATGAGCCCACTAAAAGAAAAGGTGTACAGGTAAAGAGAAACACAAGCCAGTTGCTATGAAGATCGAACCTGTTGCCAGTCATATTAGTGAAGATTTCAGAATTGAGCAACAAATCCTTGGTGATCCACTAGTGACTATGCTGCCACTCAACCCAAACCCTCCCTCATTTATTAGCAATTCACTAGCAACCAACAAGCAACATTTGTTAAGGACCATGACACTGGCTTTCTCACTAATGATGAACTTAATGTCCTAATTGATCTTGTCACTAAGCAGGAAAAGGCTTTTACTTGGGAAGATTCTGAATGAGGAAGCTTTTGCTCTGACTTCTTAGGATACCAACAATCCCCTATGTTCCCTGGGTTCAGCATAATTGCCCTATTCCTCCTGGCCTTGAGAAAGAAGTATGCAAGATCATCCATGACAAGATTAAGGCTGGTGTTTATGAGCCCTTGAACTTTGCTTATCAATCCTGTTGGTTTTGTGTCCTCAAGAAGAATGGTAAGCTCTGGATTGTACACAGTCTAGAGCCACTAAACTGTGTCACCATTTATCATTCTGGAGTACCTCTTTTCCCAGATTGTGTTGCCAAATCTTTTGCTGGATATATTTGTGGAGTGATACTAGATCTCTTTGTCAGTTATGACAAGCAACTGATCAACCTGGCCTCACATGACTTAATAACATTCCAGACCCCATTTAGCACTCTCTGTTTAGTGACCCTACCAATGGGTTGGACCAACCACATACCAATATTCCATGATGATGTTGCTTTTATCCTGCAGCCTAAGATCCCCCATAACATACTTAGTTTCATTGACAATGTTGGTGCTAAAGGTCCCAAAGACTGGAAGCTTGTTAACAGTATTCCCACTAGACATTCTGCTAACCCAAATATTCACTTAGCTCTCTAGGGGTTCTTTGAGCTTCTTAACTAGATTCTCTAGAAGTATTGTGGCAGTACATTTTCTGGTTACAAGCTTGTCTTATGCACCCTAACATTCAAGATCTTGGGACACATTTACATGCCTAGTAGTCAAGTTCCAGACAAAAGTCACTTAGCTTTACTTGAGTAATGGGGTCCTTACAAGTTGCTATCAGAAGTTAGAGCCTTTTTGGGTACAGTTGGCATCCTTAGGATCTTTGTTAAGAATTTTGCTCACTGTACTAATGATTTAACAAAACTCACATGCACCAGTGTCCCTTTTAAGTTTGGTCCTGATCAAGTCAATGCCCAGTGAGACCTTGTCAAGGCCCTCAAAGATGCTAAGCCCCTAGTCCCCATTGACTATGAATTGTCTAACCCTGTTATCTTAGTAGTTGATATGTCCTACATTACTATAGGTTACTACCTATGCCAGTGCCATAGCAACAACTGCAAAGAACATCACTACAATTGCTTTGAATCCATCATGCTTAACAGGGAATCACAATTTAGTCAGCCTAAGCTTAAGCTCTATGGCCTCTACTGAGCTCTGCAGGCCCTATGAATGTATCTTATAGGGGTCAGAAACCTCATCATTGAAAGTCAATGCTTGCTACATTAAGGGTATGCTTCAAAACCCTGATATTCAGCCCTCCACTAGCATGAATCACTGGATTATGGCAATTTTGATATTTCACTTTGAGCTAGTGCATGTTAAAGGTACTTTCCATAGCCCAGATAGATGTTTGCAACAACTGCTACAGCCTAGCAATCCTCTTCCTGACAATAGCAACAACTTAGTATATGAGGATTAGATTGACCAACTACATGGCTTTATTCACCAAGTTTAACTTCCCTTCCCCTTTCTTCATCATGTTTCTTCAGCCTCACAATTGCTACCCCCAGTCCTTGAGTACCAGCCCTTAGTGACATTTGTTAGTGACACTTTGGATACAGCAGCTCCATGCCTAGCAACTAGCAATGATTTTCAGCCTCTATGTGATGATGCCACTACCACATATAGTGATATTCCATATACCACTAAGGCTATTGCTAGCAATGCTTGTATCATGTTGGTCCAGAAGTGGCTTAGCAATTTAGTCAGGCCTAATGACCTTAGCAACAATGCCTATGCCACCTTCATTTGCTATGCTGCTATGTTCTTCATTGCAGATAGTGAGCTTTGGCAATGAAATAAGAATGGTGCCCACAAGTTGTTTATTCCTACCAATTGCTGCTTACATATCTTGCAAGCAATACATGACAAGTTGGGACATAGAGGACTTTTTGCTACCTGCTCAGCTCTACTGGAATGCTTTTAGTGGCCCTAAGTTAGCAACAACATTGTATGGTATATTTGTACTTGCCACATCTGCCAGGTTTACCAGATGACAAAAGTACTTATTTCACTGGTTGTTGCCATGCCAGTGCTCTTGTTCAGCAAGATATATATTGACACTATGTTTATGCCACCCTCTAATAGGTTCAAGTATATCATCCAAGAATGTTGTTTACTAACACACTATCCCAAGTTCTATATGCTTACTAGAGAGAATAGCAATGCCATTGCTAAGTGGTTATATGAAGATATCATTTGTTGCTGGGGAGCCCTTAGCAAAATCATTACTGATAATAGCACTCCCATTCTGAAAGTGGTTGCTTACCTAGTAAAAAAGTACAACTTGCACCATATTTGGGTCTCTGGGTACAACAAGTGTGCTAACAGTATAGTTGAGTGACCTCACTTTGATGTTTTCCAGGCTCTTTTCAAGGCAGTTGATGATGACCAATCCAGGTGGAGTACTGCATGTTATTCAGTCTTTTGGTCAGAATGTGTTACAGTGTGCAAGCAAATGGGTTGTTCCCCCTACTATACTATTACCAGTACCCACCTCCTTCTTCCTGCTGACATCATTAAAGTAACATATCTGCAACTACCACCAAATTCCCTCTTGTCTTCTACCAACCTCATAGCCTGCTAAGCAATTGATTTACAATGTTGCCAAGAAGATCTTGAGTGACTCCACAACACTGTCATTAGCACTTGCTGTTTAGCTGCTATCCAGTTTGAAGCAGAGCATGCCACTATGATCTGTAACTACAATTTTCAGACCAGCAACCTTGTATTGATGAGGAACACTAGAATTGAGGTGACCCATAACAAAAAGATGAGGCCTTGTTATTTAGGCCCATTGGTGGTGATATATTGTAACTTTGGAGGCACTTACATTCTTTGTGAATTAGATGGCTCAGTTTTGCATCAGCCAGTAGCTGCCTTTTGTTTGGTCCCTTATTTTGCTAGAGAACATATATCAGTGCCTAGTGACACTTTTGACATTGATACCTCCCACTTACATGAGCTTGAACAAACTGATCTAGTAGACAATGATGATGTTAGCAACATTGCTAACAAAAACAACAACTAAAAGCCATTTGCTAAGCCTTAGCAACATTCATCTCAAATTCTACTTATATGTTTATTATACAGTCAGAAAAACCATCACATACAATACAAAAACATTAAGTCCTTCATCTTGTCTATTTTAGATCATCTCTTGTTCATTTAAATACTTCACAGACTTTTACTTCTTGATATTTTTTGCTATGATGCTGTGCTTAACAACTCTCCACTAGCAACTGGCATGCCTTTGGGGTTTTCATGCCATGATGATCTACTGAGCATTTCCCCTTTTGTTGCTAGTGCTAAGTGATGATTGCTAGTGCATAGCAATTCTTCTATCTTTGTCTTTTCTTCTTAATCCTAGACCTTATTTGGTTTCACTTATCTTCTGTTTCTTATATTGTTCCTTAATTCTCTCCTGACTTCAGATTACTATATTACATTTTTCAAAGGCCCCTTAAGGGGGCCAGTTTAGGCTATGATATAACAAGATATGAAGCCCCTTAAGGGGGCCAGTT
>JABCKS010000229.1:0-16016 GCA_018851325.1 Termitomyces sp. DKA19 | reverse complement strand
AACCCCAACACCTCGACCGTCATACTCGGCGCGTCGACGCCTGAGCAGCTTAGGGACAACTTGAAGGCCGTCGAGATTCTGCCGAGGCTTACGCCCGAGATTCTGGAGAAAGTCGAGGGTATTCTGAAGAATAAGCCTTCGCCTCCTGTATGTGTTTCTCTCAATCGTTGAAACGCGGGGAGTTTTGCTGATTTTTTTTCGTTGTGTTATGGAAGAATGATTACGGACGTCCAGGGCTTGATGTTCATGGGCGACTTTGAGTTCAAACTATCAAGAATTGAATTCTATCTATGTACTGCCATTTATACAGATTTAAACGTGACATGTGACGATTTGTCTTGCTGCAAGGGTGCAAAAAGGTCTGGTCAGGTGATCGCAGGAATAGCCTGCCCTCAATCCACATCGGTGAATTGTTACAATATTCTAATTATGATTTCTACCTCATTTAAGTAATGAGCTAAGGACGAATCCGTAGGGAAATGCCTCAGTAGACCTGATAAGAAAGGATGGGTGTTGTGGTACTGTGTGAAGGGCAAGTAGAGTAGCATCAAATCCCTTGTAGGGAAAGTATGTCACCACTGCGGTCGCGTCTCCCTGGTGCATCGTAAATACTCCCTATCGCTGCTCTCTGTCAGTACGTCTCCTAATGCCTCAATGACTCCTACGTGCTCATGTAAATGCACACGCACATCGCAGACGAAGATGTCTATGCTTATACACGCTTGCGCTCAAAGTCCCTGTAGAAACAATAGAATGCTCTGGTTTCTCGCTCTCACTGGCCATACATAACAATGGCATATAATTGCCCAAGTTCGGGCCACCACGACTCTCATTGTCCTCATCTGTATATAACTGGGGTATACCCTGCTCCCTCCTACATCAGCTTACATTCCTCTGCAGACAGCATATTGGAAAGCGTACCCCATTAACAAAATGTCCACCGCGAACTGTACCGTCCTCCCCTTAACCGCATTCACCATTTATTATGCACACACATGCCGCACCCTCCCTGCCTCACCTCCCGGAAGAACACGTACCGAGGCGGAAGTTTTGCAGATTATCCGCAACATGTGGCTAAATGAACCCTCGCACGTCCGCGCACGTTTTGAGGAGGAAGCGGCGATGCACAATGGTGGGGATCATACCTCTCAGAAGGTATATATATGCCCCGTCCTTTATATGATCAGCCGAAGCTGACAATTGATTGCGCCCGTGAAATCCAGACTCGTCCCAAGAATGGATATTCGGGCAACCTCAGCAGGTTGGACACCCCTAATCCTCCACTGTTTCAGCACAAAACTTACCGTCGTGTTCAATGATTACTGACGCGTTTGGCCTATGTCATAAATCACGGATTACAGATACGTGAAATGATGGGACACGGCCATTTCATGCATTGTACGATCGCTCGACTAATTTTGTACCTATAATGGCTTAAAATCAGATGAATCCAACAACTTTCGGCTGCGTACGTGAATTGAAATAGAACTTCTGTCGTATCTTGTAAGATCTACATTAGTGCGTGTACTCTGCTGAACTTTGCTAGCTATGGGACGTCCTGGCCAGATGTGGTTAGGCATCTAAAGTCATCAATATCATAGCTTGTTCTAGAAGCAATGCCGGCCCCCTGTGGTGAATCTATGAAATAGACCATATCTCGATGATTTATCTCGATAGTTGAGGGCTAACTCGGCAGAGCTACTTTGCCGAGTACTCATCTATAATTACAGGAGATCGGCTACGCATGTATGGTCAAAGCTCGTTTGGACATGTTCCCTTTAGAATGTCGTACTTTATGGAACCGGCGGCTTTCCCTGGTAGGGAAAGTTAGTAAGATAATCTATTTTTGTTGTTGCAGCTGATACATACATATAAGCTAGAGGGTTTGAACGCGAAGTAGCAGGTTTTTCCCTCCCAGGGCACTTCTGTCCTATTGTGCCTTCAACGCCCAAGTCTACGAGGCTGCCCTATAATGTCACCAAGAACTGACAAGTCAGATGGGCAGATCGACGAGGATATCAAAGGCGCTGTGAAGCTGCTCTTGGAGGGCGTAGACTATCATCATCTTGATTCTGACAAGGAGCGTCAAGGATGTCTAGTCAGCGCTTTGCATTCATACTTCTCATCGCATGGATCGGACCCTGCATGGTTTGAGACCGCATGCTCACAAGCTGCAATGCTGGCAGAGGTACCTACCATCCCTGTAATCTCAGTATCTTCGTATCTCACCGCTCATAGCTTGGATATAAGCGACTTTCATATGACGAGCAAATTTTCATAGCTCAGATTTCATGGTGTGCTTCTCTGGAATTTAGCTGGTCTATACATTTATTCAGTTTTTTCTTTCTGTAGGCTCATACTCTGTATGGAAGATCTCTGCCATAAATTTCCATCGTCAATGGAAAGGCTTCAGTTCTCGATACTTTCATCTGGAGGCGTGGAACAAGCCGCGCTGAACAAATTGCGTACTACGCTTTGTGACATGTACTTATTGTGGGACTCTATCTCCGCCAACTGCATCGTATCCTCAATGATGGAATACGTCAATGGATGCTTACTGGAACTCAAAGCAATTCCCGAGATGAAGCCATCTGCGAGCGCTCAAAGCTGGCCGGATTTCCTTCGAGGCAAAACTGGAGCCGCTGCAGCGTTCGCATTCATGATCTTCCCGCGAAGCACATCCTACAACGTAGCCGATTTCATTCAAGTTATCGCAGATATCATGATATACATTAATTTGGCCAATGATGTCTTATCGTGCGCTACTTTTACCTCTTTTCTAGGTAACATCATTGAGCAATTTTTGGGAATGTCGCAGGTTTTATAAGGAGAGTTTAGCCAGCGAAACTGACAATTATGTGCACAGCAGAGCGTTGGTCGACGGGAAATCGATTAAAGATACTCTCAGTGAAGTTTCCCGCGATACTATAGCCGCTTATTCCCGAGTATGCACAGTCCTCCAATCTCAATCTCCGCCCGCATATGAGTTGTGGAAGACGTTTGCGGATGGTTACATGTGAGTGTTACCCATTCGTCTCTGGTTATAGCTCATATATATTAATTCTTCGAGATCGTGGCATTTTGATGCACCGCGCTACCGCCTCAACGAGCTCGTATTTTGAATATTTTTTTGGTAGTTGAAAAGTCATTGTGGTACATATGTCAAGTGGTTTACCGTGGCGGAAAGTGACATAAAGAATAAATATGAGTGGCGCAAGCTCAATGAAACCGCAAAACATACGGAATGCTATAGAGCTACTGCAGGACCACTCTGCATGAAATCAGTGCCGGGGATGCCTCCTTCTAGTTCCTCGAGCGCCTGGCTCGGTTCTTGGACTCTTGATATGGCGTAGCAGGCTTTTGAGCAAACCACCCGCATGAGCATGCTCTTTAGGAAAGTACTTCCGGCTTCTTCGTGTATATTTACTTAATTCGAGCTCTGTAGCGAAGAGACGGACTGGTTTGCCAGTGTGGTAGTTATCAATCAAGTCAACGATATTGACATATAACGATCGAATAGCCTGTTTGCATTCGGATTTCAGGTTCATCGTGAACTAAAAGCACTCACCTTTTGACATGCCATCAAGTCTTCCGGCATAGGCGTGATGCGAAGGACACGGCAAAGCCTCGTCCACGATCCCAAATCGTGCTCGTTCGTGCCAAATATACCGTTGAAGGTCAATACAAGTGCTTTCTTGAAGTCATCCTTCTCTTCAGCTATTTCGTTGCCCCAGTGGCATTCACGAGCTAGACGACGGAATTCCTGCCATGCAGGATTGGAGGCGTTATACGAGCCACCGCGTTTCCGAAAATATTCTTTCAATGCAGCCTAGAGATAACTTGTGGTAAGGTTCAACTATCAAACATGATCAGGCAGCGAAGATACGAACGCTCGAGCTGGATGGGATGATATGGGGTATCTGAGACGGTACAGAGACGGCGCCTTGATTGCGATTGCCCTCTCTTGGTGGCATGGGTGTGAATAGAGGAGTTTATGGGGGCAGGGAGATAGAAAATGTATTTGTACCACGACTTAGAGACGTCCTGACGTGAGATACTCATTTCGATGATGCCACATGGGCCAAGGCTTTTAAGTAATACGAGGCTTGCGCACGGCAAGTCGGAAGAGGGCTTAAGCCGTGTATCTGAAGAAATCGGCCCCGTGACATGCATCGACATCATCATCTGTCTGTGAAGACAAGGACAAGAATTGAAGCTTTGAGAGAGTCGAAGCCTTCGGCGCCACGTGCAATCGAAGATCAGCTGACAGTCGAACGTCCGTTGACCGTCTTGTTTTGAACACCGGCACTGCTCCAAATCTGTTATATTTGTAACAATAAGAACAAAACTCGATATTGCACCCAAGACGCTGCGATACGTTGCATCATCGTAAGGATGATCATAGTAAGTAAACAATGAATTTACACTGGTCAATGAAATCACGAAATGCTAATGTTCCGAAGCTTTCTTGTAATTGTTCTACTCTAGACTAGCGACGCTTAGGTCTTGTGGACCGAACCCGATAAGCAATCCCGTGCCTTGGATTATTGATACGACGGAGAAGATGCTTCAGTAAACCCCCCGCATGAGCACTGTCCTTCGGGAAGAATTTCCTGGTTTCTCGGGTATATTTACTCAGTTCGGCCTCCGTAGTGAAGAACTGAACTGGGTCTCCGGCATTTGAGTGGTCAACCAAGTCAACGAGGTTAACATATACTGCTTTAACAGCCTATCAAGTTCTGAAATTCAATGTGAACTTGTTGCGCAGCCAGAAGGACATACCTCTCGACAAGCATGCAAATCTTGTGGAGAAGGCGTAATCTGAAGAACGTGACATAGTGATGTCCATGACTCCAGGCTATTCTCATCAATGCCATACATGTAGTTGAAAGTCCGTGCAAGAACGTCCTTGAAGTCTTCTCGCCTTTCCGTTCTCTCTTCTTTGTTCCAGTGGAGGTAGCGGGCTAAACGATGGAATTCTTCCCACGCAGGATTAGAAGGATTATACAAGAATCCATCATGGTCCCGAAAATATTGTTCCAACGGCGCACTCTAGAGGTATCTTATCAGTCAAGCTCAAGCATCCAATATAAGAAAGCTGTAAAATCCTAACGTTCGAATTGAGTTGCATATAAGACAGATGAGATGGGTGACGAGAAACACCTCTCCGTGACATAGCGTGAAGCGATGGGGGGAAGAAGGACGCTGGGGAAGTGGGCGTGGGGATGAGAATATATAGCGGACAACACGTTGTCTCGGCGCCTAGAAACTTTGGGCAACTCCTGACATTACGGGAATAGTCTTCTCAAGGCATACCATCATGGATCAAGGACTTGGAAGTAATGTCAATTCAGAGGAAGTAGACGCCTGAGACAGGTCATTTTCTGTCTGGACAGTTAAAGGGTAAAATAACTAAGATTCTGTTGATGCTGAAGCAAGAGAAGACAGACGCGGCAAAACAATCTTACGAATGAACAACTTCGATTAGGGCTGTCAATCATCGGAAAGGCTAAACTGGACCAGAGTAGAGGATCGAAAAGATATTGTCGAGATGATGTAGATCCACAGGATGGGAATCTCGAGAAGTTGGATGAGGGAAAGGGAAGGATTGATCGAAGGGCTGAAGAATAGATGGGGATATTACTGAAGAATAATGCTAAGATACGGTGGGTCATGTCTAGATTCGATCACAGTAAGTCGACCAGGAGTATACAACCGTTGGTTAATGTCGTCATACATAGAAAAATGGAACATAGTACAGAAGGAATATTAGTGACGCAAGTTGAATGAAACCATGAAATATAGGTACTTTATTAAAGCTATGGGGATACTGAGTATTCCGAATCAGATCAGCGTCGGCGACGCTTCGGTCTTGTAGCTCCCCGAGCATGCGACTCGGTCCTTGGATGCAAGATATGGCGTAGCAAGTATTTTAGCAGACCGCCCGCATAAGCATTCTCCTTGGGAAAGAATTTTCCACTGTCTTGGGTATATTCACTCAATTCGACCTCCGAGATAAAGAGGCGGATTGGTTCCCCGGTACTAGGATGGTCGACCAGGTCAACAAGATTGACATATGCTGCTTGAACAGCCTAAGTATTGTCATTGATATTTAGTAAAAACTTGTCGCAAACGGCTGAAAATAACCCACCTCCCGGCAGGCCTCCAGGCCTTCCGGCGCAGGTGTAATGCGAAGAATACGACACAAGCCCATCCACGAATCTAAGCTGTTCTCATCCGTACCATAAGTCCGATTGAAAGTTTTTACAAGCGCATCCTTGAAAGCCTTCCGCTCCCTAGCCTTTTCTTCCTTATCCCAGTGAAGGTGCGAAGCTAAACGATGGAATTCCTTCCACGCAGGACTAGAAGGATTATGGGAGAACCCGCTGCGGTCTTGGAAGAATTTGCTCAATGCAACCTAGAACAAAACTGTTATTCCCAAACAATGAATATTAGAGCAGATTGGAAGATACCAACATTTGAATTCTGTGGGAAGCTGCAAGACACACGGGATTGACGAACAGAGCCTTGTTTGATATTGCCTCTTCGTGGCATGGCGTCAAGCTATGGGAAGAAGGACGGCGGCAAAGAACTTGCGGCATGCTAGTGGAGATATATAGTAAACAACACGCTGTCTGAGCGCTTAGCGAGCCTCGACAAGTCCGTCCCTAACATTAGTCTAGATCGTTCCATGCGGCCAGCTCTTTTTTCATCATTAAAAGAAGCTGATTGCTAGGGCTACCGTTACTAATGTCCATTTAGAGGGAATAAAAATGTATTGTCAATGTCTGTAAACTCCGCGTCTGAATATGGGAAAGGATATAAGAAATCAAGTACTTGCAAAATTATGTCGGATGGTAGAAGGTTCCGAGTCGGAGATGTACGCCGCAGTGTATGTACAACCGTTGGCTTCTCGCATCAACACGTTGCTAGTAGCCCGTCGAAGTACTTACAATGCAGAAGCAATGCAGCCAGGGCTACAGGGCCAGTCCGATTGAGATCAACTACATATGTCGTCGAACAGTAGAAGATAGTGTCACCTATGACCTGAACATTGGAACAAGTCAACTGATACTAGTTTGGACTGATCGTCTTCCTTCTTCCAGTTCACAGGAAAGATAAGATTATTATTATACATGCAACATGTAACATTTTTTTACAAGACGTTCTAATAGTATGTCGTCGAACAGTAGAAGATAGTGTCACCTATGACCTGAACATTGGAACAAGTCAACTGATACTAGTTTGGACTGATCGTCTTCCTTCTTCCAGTTCACAGGAAAGATAAGATTATTATTATACATGCAACATGTAACATTTTTTTACAAGACGTTCTAATAGCATCCTATCATACAAATTTTCGGACCTCCATCACCCTAGCTCTGACTTCCTCGTGCAAGACTAATGATCACATAGACATTTGCCGCCGCGACGGTAAGACAGATCATACCACCGATACCAGTCGCAATCCGCCCACTGCTAAAATCGACCGTTTCGTCCCTATCCATCTCCATATCCTCATCTTCAAGTTGTAGTGGACTCATAATTTGCAGCACAGTGTCTGAAGTTGTAGAAGGCGATGTAACATCTCGAACTTTGTGCACACTCATGATTGACTTGGATGAGGTGCAGTAGATGAGCGGCACCATGATGAATGGCAGAACAATGGAAAGCACCACTTGAGAGATGACGAGGAGAGCATCGATGCCTGGTCGTCCGACAGCGATGGCTACGACCATGGATGGTACGATGGCAATGAGGCGGGTGATGATTCTGCGTATTGCTGGCTATAAGATCCGATGAATTTGGGTTAATCGTGACATCAAGCGCCTTACTGAGGTTCGCCATTGAAGGAAGCCTTCCGAGACGGCTTGTCCCGCAACTGTACAGATTATTGACGAACTCTGTTGGATATTTATAATGAGAGAAAAGGAGTGAAACGAAGGGAAAACACCTGTCCAGCTGCAAGGAGGGCGATGGCGAACAATGTCGCTGGGCCTAGAGAAAGATTGATGCGTACGGTCGTCATCTGAAGGAGGTATGTACGGCTACCTTTTCCCACTAGGTCTCTGATTAGATCATAAGCATCGAAAAGGCTTGCAGGAGCCTCAGCTCCACTTTCAGTACCACTTTCAGTACCATTGTAGAAGAACACCGCGCTCGCCAAGATCAAAATACTACGTCTGTATCAAACTAAATCACATATGACGGCGTTCAATAACACCCACAGGGAATTGATCAAAACAGCAAATCCAAACAAGCTTATCACAATATCCGCGATCCCGTGATAGATATGTGATTGCACGAACGCGTACGGTCTATTTTCCCAGTCGGCGTGACGTGTCACTTGAGTCGCGTAATCGCTCGCGAGAGGTGCCCGGAATAGAGAAAAAAGTATCTCTCGAAAGTAAGATATGGCACGAGAGAAACGCGATTGGCCTTCGGTAGGGACGTTGGTGTTTGACGCGTATGATATTTGTGAGTCATCGGAATCCTTTCGTAAGAGGCTGCCACGGTATTGCGGAGCGGGGGTTACTCGATCTTGGGTTGCAAGTGCAGAACCCAAGAATAGACTGTGCGGCATGACAGTTGCGCCAAGGATACCAACCGCTAAATGGTGAAGTCGTCAGGAAGCCAAATCTTCAGGACAGTATGATGACGTACAGGTATAAAGGGCTCCTGATGAGAAGACGTATTTTGAAGGCAGGTATCCTTCGAAAGCTTTCCCCCAATTGACGTCAACCCTAGAGATGATGATAACGATACATATCAGGACTGCAGCAACCTGTTTTAGGAAACAAAAATTGACTGTTATGACGTGAATTATCCTATCCGAAGAGGTGAACGTACCAGTCCTGCAATTATGAACTCGAACATGCGAACAGGACGGCCACGAAGAGGGTCCCCGAACAATAGAAGGATGAAGACGTCAAACGCCGTGATGAGTACACCGTGCCAGAGCTGAAGCTTAGGAAAAAGCATGCATAGGGCAATTGCTGACCCGAGAAGCTCTGCTAGATCTGTTGCGATAATGGCGACCTCTGACAGGACATAGAGAGAGTATAAGCCTATCCAGCGGTAAAGGAGGGTGTGTTTAGGCCGACTGTGAAGCAATAGTCGACAGTGTGATGCTAGATCTATGAGATAACTCAGTATCAGTGCCGTCTGATTGTCAAAAAATAATCACCAAGACCAGTTACACATCCGAGCCTACTCGCGAGCACCTGGTCAAGGTTTTCTTTACAATCATTTTTAGGTACAAGCAATATATCATTACCTGTAGGAACACTGCGAAGATGCCAGCTAGAAATACAACAAAAAGAAGGCGATAGCCATACTGAGACCCCGCCTGCAAATCGACTCCCCAATTCCCCCTGAATCAACAAGAATTCTACTATCTTTCATATGGAGGCTGGTTCAGACTCACGGATCAAAGTACGCGACAGCGCAGACAATTCCAACACCAGTATGGCTCCTCAAGTGATGGACCACCACCATGCTCACCGACCGTACGCGTTCTCCAAGCCTCCATTTCGACGTCCGGGCAGCAGTCTGGTCAGGAGAGGCATTGCGGCGAAGGATGGAGGCTGACATTGTAAATGTAGATAATCAAGGAGGGAGTGGAGCATGGGTATTATTAAATAGGACTCCCCAAGTAAGACGATTAACCCGACGCAGTGGACAACGACGAAACGGTGGTACGGTACTCATTTTCATTTGAAAAACGTGACACTTCCGATCATACAATACGACCTCCTGTTGTCTTCCACTTCGACTTCCAGTACTGAGATCCTACATTGTATAACCAAGCTAGTACTGATACAAGGACTAAGAAGTGAAGTCTTCAGAGACTAACTGCTCTTGCCTTGTCTCCAAACCAGGGATCGTCACGGTTGTCCACTGTTTCCGAGTCCGATCAAAAAGTCAGCTCCAAATAGGAGACCATGTGCCCAGGCTTCGGCAAAAACCCAAGAGGGTTTCAAGCACAAAAGTGTATCAAGGGAAGAAAACCCGAAGCCATGTACACTGTCAGAATATCGGACCTCCTTTATTTAGCTGAAGTCACAGACGTTGTCAAGAACAATCAAAAGAGTTTGTCCACTTTCATAAATATAACAGGTATGGTTGCATACTCCCTTGGTCCATGATAATGATCACATACACCACGTCCACATGTCTATCCAGCTCCACCAAAGAACTACAAACCATCGAAGGGTTTGAATCAAAGTTTCCACTCTCGGAACAATTGGCCAAGACGATTGCCTGATTCTTGGCGGAGGCTACCAAACCACCGGCTCGACGTTGAGGAAAACGAAAGATCCAAGCCTCGTCGGCGTCCAGAATTCGTAGAGGTTGAAACATCGCCAGCAACAGAACCAAGACCAGCAGGAAGAGAACGCCGCCTGGAGAAGAAACCTACAAAAGTATCGCAAGCACGGCGTCCTCGATCGATGCCGTGCACGCTACGACGAAACAGCACACTTCTTGTTTTAGACACCGGAATAGGGGGGCGATTTTGAATGTAGCTGTAATTGCGTTCAATGACATTATCTTGACCTAGTCCGTCACCTGTACCACGGGGCAAGGCGCCTACGTTGTCGACAGTGAATCCCAGCCCCATGTGTCGTGAAATGGGAGATGGAATCAGACCGTGGCCTCCCAAATCTCTATCAAGTACTTGTCTGCTTCGTCTTAATACCACACCGGAGCGAAAATTAGCGTCTTGAGATTGATTAGAGAGGTCCGGTGTTGGTATAGTCAGAATCACTGCTGGAACTGCAGAGGGAATCTGTTCCTTGCAGCTGGGCAGATTGAGATATTCATTGCTCTTTTTGAATGTATCTTCAGAAACCAATTCAAATAAGAGAAATGGGTTTCGTAAAACATGAAAAGCATACCTGTCACTCGAGTCTTCGAGTGCAAGTTATCCGTCGTGATCACCGCGTCCCGGGTTTCGGTAAAGGTATTTCCTTTGATATCTTCAGATCTACCCGTGGGTTTCGACTGAGGAAAACCGAGGAAAGTAAGCAAGGAAGGAGAAGGAATTTGTTACAGCCGACATCTGACGGGTCATCTCTAGCAGAAAGAAAGTCGAATGTCGGAATCTATAAAAATAAGGTAGACAATAGACTGTCTCGGTCGTCATCGCTTCGATAGTCAGACCAAAACAAGAGGGAAACATCAAGCACACAAATTCAAGAGAAACCATACATGCGACCACGACGTTAACCCCAAAAACGTTAAACGGAAGTCGAGCGAATAACGTACTGATAAACTTATGTTCCCAAGGCTCGGACAGCCGCCAGGAGAAACGTCCCCAGTGTACGTATACGCAAGCATTCCTTCACCTTCCCCACTTATCACAGCACTAGGTGCAAGTGGAGTCATAGTCTGGGGGCTCTCGATGATAGGAGAAAGATCCAGCTCGAAATATCTCGTTTGGCTGGAAAATGAAGGCGAGCTTGCTTGGGATCGACGGGCCGGGGCATGCATTTTTTGTAGCTGCGGAGGCATAGGAATCGATAGTATAGCCACCGACTCAGATGGTGGCTTACCTTCGGGCTGGGAATCTGGGAGTTCCAGCCGGGAGCGTGCGTGTATGCCTCGTTCAATTCATTTGGGGTCTGGATTTGACTGCCTTGTACCTGTGTAAGGCATACGTTAGGACATAACTAGAGATGTGCAACCACCAGAGCCGACCAGGCCTGCCCCGATGCGCACGCTCCGCCGCAGGGGCTTGTGAGACGAGAAAGTCTCCACACAACTGTCATCCTGGACAGAAAGCTATTGAAGTATCGTAAGTCACGAGATGACGGATACACACAAAAAGGGAGGGACTGACGATATTTTCAGTCGCATGTCGAGTGGCCGGCTTCGAATTCGTGGTTTTGTTCTGGCGAGATCTGAGAGTACTTCGAAATCTTGTCGGGCTATGCTGCAGATCCTTGTAAGATGACCATGTTGATTGAATGCCTAGGCCTAACGGATTGAGTACACACCTGCAGATCCAGTTTTAATTTATATGACGACGGAGACGGGGAATATGTGTCCATCTTACACATATTGTTCAGATCCCGGAAGATAACAGGGTCAATTGGACTCACAGTCACTGATCGGCGAATTGCGCTAGTCAAAGGAGCCTCCTGAGAGAGCGTATGAGGTGGAGAAAGGTTGAGGACAGCATGAACTCGCTTCAATGGGACAGTGACAAATACAACAGCATTTCTTTGGAAAGTCTTTCTGATAACGGCGTTGGAGAGTGGGATGTTGGGGAGTACTGCTGGTTGGACCATGAAAAGTGCTTCCTGGAGAATTCAAGTAGAACGACCATGCAGCATCTGAAAAGCAATACAGCTGAAGATACGACACAACTCGATATTCAAGCCGACACACCGTCCATTGGTGTTGAAGGAGAGTGCTGGGGACTATGACGCTTATTTGTGCAAAATATGGGATTCGAAGACGACGGATTAGACGGTGGAAAACTGAAAGCCTTCAAGAAGAAGTATTAGTTCGGTAAATGGGTCGTCAATATTGCAATATTGCAAAAATGAAGCGTTCACCGGCTTTGGAGTGATGATCAGACTAATAACCTTGAATGTTGCCTTAAGAATAGCAAGCCATGAAGAAGAGCTCTCGTCCATTACAATGAGAATGTTAGATGGTGGCAAAAGTTCAATATTGCAACCTTGGAAATGTCAACCCTGGAGGCTCGCAGAACGGGACCCTAACCTATACCAGTATGGTCGTGTTTGGACACGACTTCGAAAGTCACTCATCACGCTTAGTTACTATGATCTTGCCAATAATACTAGACTATGCGTATCAAGGCCTGCAAGTGAGGCGGAGATACTATGAACATTTCAGCGAGCGAAAGATCTTTCCCGTGTGCTCAAGTCAACCTATTGGAAACCGAGACCTAAACCTTTTCAACCACCTTTCGATCTACATTGGAGTCTCCTTTTTCATCTTTAGAGACCGTGTCCTCTGGTAACGAGCGAATGAAACCCATGCGATTTGTATCATATCCATGCGCTTCAAGATACTTGCGAAACTGTATAGTATTGTTTCAGTGAGGAATATGGGCCAAAGTTAATGTTGGTAAATCTCACCTCACAATCCTCCCTTGCTATGCCCTCTGGCGTCAATGGGTGAACGAAGAATATCGATACAAGTGCACCAAAGACACAAAGCCCTAAGATTTCCTTAGCTTCAAGGCTTCTGCCGGCAACGGTCACAAACACACCACTTGCAATCCAGAATGGGCCTGTATTGCCTTTTACAGTTTCAGAACCGCCAAAAGCTAGCGGATTTCTCATGAAGTCCAGGGACGTGTAGGTTCAGAGGGAATGTCCTACCCTTCACGATTGGGGGAAATACTTTGAACGCCCAGTTAACAGATGGTTGGATACGAATGCTCAATGGTCACTTACTCCAAATTCCTATGAATGCGCCTAATTTACCGGAGGCGGCTGCCACTCCAAAATATTGCCCACGGACTGCAGTCGGACAAGCCTTGGAAGCAAGGATAAAGGTACAGAGACCAGCTCCAAATTGTGAAAATGTGTCAAAGAGGCCGTATAAAGTCTACAGGTGCGTCAGTGTGCGCTACATCTAGAATCAAGACCCGTTAGCCAACCGAAAATGCAGCAATGTGGTGTGTTAGTCTATTGGCATACGTCACGAAGGAAGTTCTAAGGATTGAAGTGGGAGCTTACGGAACATAGAGCCCGCTGATAAGGAAGCCTATCAGTGCTTGTAAGAGAAAGCCTATTGTCTGAGAGATGATGGAATTATTAATCAGATCCAGAGAACAGTCAGACAATGGCGCACAAGTGTCCACTTCGGTCCTAGATAGTCAACAACAAGAGACCCTGTTACAGCCCCTGTAGAGGCGACGGAAAGGGTATGTCATTCTACCACATCATAGCATGCGACATGATACTTATACCTGGAAAGTAGAAAAGACTGAAGAAAGGTTGACAGTGTTTGACTCCAATTCAAAGCTGAATGTAGAAGAAGCCTTAACTTTATAACTACGTTCCAGCCAAAAATAATCTCAAGATCTTGCGAGCCTCCAGTTATGCTAATTGGAAATTGGTGAACTTCAAAATTAGTATTCGATTGTTTTACTTGTTGAGAATTGTCGACGAATAGATGGAGAACTAGCTCGGAATGTCAATTGTCGATTTGACGAAAAATTAGGAAGCCGCACCGGATATCTGTGACGCATATTTTGGCTCAGACTTTTCTCAATGACGGCGAGGGAATACCCAATTACACGATGATATCGAGGACGAACCTAACATCGTATGAGTTGTATATATATATAGAAAGGATCAAAATCGGTTATATCTCTTTACCAGACAACTGAGATCGCCATTAACGATCGCCAATACCGTTTAAGCACGAGTTTGTAAGGAATACGAGTATTCTTCATGGAATCTGACTTATACCGCCTGGGTTCGTCCATGTTAAGTCGCCACAGTAAAACGGCAAGCGCAGGGACGACACCCAAACCAAGAGACAGACGCCATACTGCTCGAAGATGATTAGGCCCGAAGCTGAGGATTGTCAGAATTTGAAGCATGTTTTCACCCTCAGAGCTTACATCAGATACAGTACCCAGGGTACAAATGACGCAATTGCGAAACCAAAGACAAGGGTACTGACTGGATGCACAATTACGAGTTATTCAGCAGTGGTGGTACCACCACCTACCCGTTGCGAGGCCTAGCCATCGATGTCGTGCATGATAACTAATTACTGGTTCTTCCGATTGCTCTGACGCTGCGACGGAGCCGCAGGGGTATTCAGCGCCAACACCAATGCCAAGGAAGAATCTAAATATCAGTAACTTGCTTTGATATCCCTCAAAAATCTTACCGCATTGCACTGAGCATGCTCAGGAGTCCACCGACATTTCCATTTGCACCGGAGGATGCTGCTGACAGGCCTGAGAACAGAATGACAATCGTTGCGGCAGACATCTAACCAATACATCATCAGCACCAATGCCTGACAAGTCACACAAAATTACAACCATGCCAAATTTCCGTCCAATCTTATCAGACAACAAGCCTGCAGCAGGCATTCGAACGGAAAGGTAAATGCAGACCGGCTATGATACTTGCCGAATAAGAGCATACCAACCACAGTTCCAGCGAATCCAGTGCTATTCACGATTGTACTGTAGTTGTGCTCTGCGAGCGCTTGTTCTCCATAAATTCGAGTAAGAACTAGCAGGGTCATTCGCTGTAATGCAGCCCTGGCAGCTGAAGAGCTCACGGGTGTTGACTACAAAGATACAGTAGTCAGAACCCATCGCGAAGATTTAACAATTGTACGCACCACTTCCTATGACGGTATTGGCATAACCTGGAAAATTAATATAAAACTGTGATTGACTGAAAATTTATCTCAAAGTATATACCATCTGAGAACAAAGCTGTCCCACATCTAGTTCGTCATATCACTATAGGCAAAAGAAAGACTATCTCGACTCTACTCACGCAAAAATGAGAGAGACATTTCGGATCTTCTCTTTGAGAGATGGCGCAGAGGCCATGGTAGTATAAAGTCAACAAAAAAACGTTCTCAGAATTGTCAAGGGCCCATGCTTCTATTCTCCACATCAGCTTAGTCAGGAAAAGAAGTCTTTCAGGTTGAAAGGAAGAGTCTGAGGGCATGTGAGCAACGGCCTATTGTTGACATGAGAGAGATTGTCCAGCTTTGGAAATGCAATTAGACCAAAACACGAGCTTTTCCTCGATTTCAGACCAGGGAAAAAGGATCTCATGTACTCTTGATGGTGTCAACTGTGGTAATCCGATAGTCCGCGACTCGTGATCATAGCGCGTGACTCGGGAAGTAGGCGCAAGGCGAGGCAAATATACTGTGAGATATGTATCACAGCCTCAGGAAGTCCTGAACCCTTCCAAATGTGTTTCACATTCAACTCCTAAAGTCAATCCTTACAACATTTTCGGCCTCTTTACGATCTACATCACACTTTT
>JABCKS010000228.1:0-27979 GCA_018851325.1 Termitomyces sp. DKA19 | reverse complement strand
TTCACTCTGTCCTCCCCTCTTATATGCCCTTCAAAATCTTGCCTCAGATTCTATCTATGTCTCCCCCCTCTAAAAAAAAGAGCAAGTGTCAAGAGAGAAGATCTATGAAATAGGGTAGGCAGTATGTAGGTAGGCAAATAAAGAGTGATCAACCACAAAAAGGATACTGAAAGAAACATTTACATCTTTAAAACTATGGATAGGAAAAAGTCATAGCAGAAAGTAGCAGTAACTAACCACTAGATATGTTGATTCTTGAATAAATAGACAAAAGTCTGAAATTATATAGAGGCCTTCACCTTCAGACACCACACTAAAGTATGTGTGCTTGTTGCCAAGGAATTACTGCAAAAGGCAAGTATAAGGTGTATATGCTACAGACAAGGTTCAAACCTCTTCAGATTAGGCAAAGGCCTCCTCAGAATAACACTGCCCAAGATGTCAGGTGTATATGTAATGAAGATAAGTTGTGGTGAATAGTATCAAAGGTCAATAAGGTGAGGATGAATAGAAGACAAATCCATCAGAATATAGATGAAAAAGTAGAATATTTCTATATTTCATACAATGCATATATGTTGGAATATCATATTCATGATATAATAAAGAAGTGCCACAAGCATAATGGCCAAAGCCACTATACTGATGACTGCTTTGTCTATAGAACACTGTTAAAATCCCACCAATTTCACTCCACTAGTCTGCCTATATTGCCCACTACTCCTAGAACCTACTCTGCCTAACCCCTAAGTGCCCAAGCACTCTTACCTATTACCTGAACCATGTTTACACCCTACACATCACTGGATCACCAGCCCAAAAATCTCCAAGCTTTGGCCCTAATAACCTCTTCAGACATGCCCTATATATTACTGGATCAACCAGCCCCTAATTTCTTAAGCCTAGGACCTCTTAGGGCCTGCTCTACATCTAGATACTGACAGATTCAGCTGCAGGACCTGCTTCAGACTGTACTTAAGCTCTGCTACTATAGAAGGCCAAGTTCTGTGTTGGAAGACATTTTACTAAGCCACATGGCTTAGTAGAATGTCCACATGGCTTAGTAGAATGTCTTCTAACATAAATAAACCTGACCTATCTGGTCAGTGGATACTCCTCTCTGTCCTAGAATCACCAGGGTTAATAACTGCATGCTAGTGATGTTTCTTCCCAACCTATACAAATCTGGGCTTAAAGGCTTTATACCAGGATATTGTCACTACTGGGGGTCAATCTGCTGCCATCTGAGTCAGTCAGGTTTACTTTATGTTGGAAGACATTCCACTAAGCCACATGGCTTAGTGGAATGTCTTCCAACATCCTAGAGAGGTGCCACTTACTCATAAACTTCCTGTCCAGCTAACCCTTCCTAAGATCTCTAAGTATATGATTCTAGCCCTATCATAGTCAGTAGCTAGTCTTAATATTGCCTACCTTTCTTTGTTTCCTTGCTTATCTTGTCTCCCTTTTTCTTTCTCAATTCAGTATCTATTTGGCTTTTTTTTTTTTCCCACTCTAGCATAGTTCATTTAGTCTGCAGAACAGTTCTATGGACTCTAATAACCTTTGACTATGTCACATCAGCTCCAAGACATTATCTAGCATCTGGATCAACCTTGACACAACCATGCATTTTTAATCATTAACTAACTGACTAGTGGGTTCTTGCTCTTGGAGGTAAGCCCCCAAGTTCTTTAGACCTGATAGACATATATATAGTTACATAGATTTACAAAAGCATCCTCAGTCAATTATATACTACTGAGAAATATGCTATAATTTATTGTATCAATGAACTTACAAACAACTAACTTATACTTAGTGATGTATTCCTATGTTGCCTAACTGCTATGCAGAGGAAAGCTTAAAAAACACAGCAACTAGACAGAGTAGCTAATAGTAGAGATAGATGTCTAAGAGCAAGTTAGTAATTATCCCAGATAATTAGGTCTAATATAAAAGGTGTAGGGTGAATAAGCAAGGATAGCTGCTATTGCTAGCTGTTAGTAGCAAAGTGTCATTAAGTTGCTGGAGGACTATAAAGGAGAAGAGGTAAAGATCAAAGGATTATCAGCAAGAGGTTGCTAAAAAGGTAGATTGCTAAGGGCTGTAAAGACTTAGCAACCGAAAAGGAGTTGGTAAAGAAATAAGCACAGAGTTGCTAAGACAATAGAGAAATAAGAGAAAAAGGATGAAGACTATAAGGTTAGTAAGAAGTTGCTACTAGAGATGCTAAGACAATAGATTGCTAAGATCTATAAAGGCCCAGCAATAAGGAGAAGTTGGTGAAAAAGAGTGGGCTAAGTCAGTTCATATAAAGGACAAAATGTAATACTAAGTTATTAGCTACAGTTGCTGGTATTGCTAAAATAAAGATTAAAGAGTACTCTTAGATAGTACATGCACTACCAAGGCTAGGTCACTAAAGCTTGTTGCTAAGCTGTTAACAATAACAAGGGTGAACAAAAGAAAGATCTGGAGCCTATGTCAGGTCTGGAGAACCTGGGGGCTCACCTTTAAGAGTGAGAACTTGCTAGTCAGTTAGTTGATGATGGAAAAAGGAACATACAAGTGTTCTGAGACTGATCCAGATGCTAAGCAATGTCTTGGAGTTGATATAATAAGGGCAGAGGTTGATGAAGTATATAGAAATGTTTTGCAGACTGAAACAACTACATTGGAGAATGGAAATTGAGAGAGAGAAAAGAAGTAAATTAAAAGTAGAGAAATAGAGTAAGTAGAAAGACAAGAATGTAGCCAATAGTAAGACTAGTGACTGACTATGGCAGGGCTAGGGCTATATACTCAGAGATTCCAGGAAGGACTAGGTAGGGCAAGGAGTCCTCAAGTAGGTGGCACCTACTTAGAGCTTAGCTCCTATTATAGTGGGGCCTGAATATAGTTTGAGGTGGGTCTTATGGCTGAATCTATTGATATATAGGCATAGACTCATCTTAGGGCTGGAGCAGACCCCAAAGGGATTCTGAGACTTAGAAAAGTAGTTTACTGGTGATCTGATGATGTATAGAGTGTATCTAAGGAAGTTGTTAAGGTCAGGACTTAGGAACAGTTGGGGCTTGAGAATATTTGGGCTGGTGATCCAGTGATGTACAGGGTATAGATAGAGCTTAAGTGAAGGGTGGAAATGCTTGGAAGTTGGGTGGAGCAGTTTTCTAGAGTGGTAGTATTATGAATGGGTTGGCAGAGCAAAGTTAGTAGGGTTCTGACATTATCTCCTCTCTAAGTATTGAAACCTTTGAGACATAGCAAGTGTTGTTAGTCTCTAAGGGTGTCTACAGGGGTCCAGTGAAATCCTGAAAGTTTCTTTAACAGCTTATTATCTGATTTCTTTTAAGGCAACTTTATATGTCTCTACCACTTTCCAATTTTCTATCATCCTCTAAAGAGAATAACATAGCTAAGTGATTGGCCTACAAGGTAGCTCATATTGAGTGCAGGCATTGAAGAGATCAGAAAGCTGTTAATTGCCTCTTCTACCATAAAGTTAGTTCTCTTACTAGTTGTTAAAAGCTAACCTTCTACTAGAGTAGTAGCAATGGTGGGCCAAGGTGTTGAGAACCTAAGGGGAGCCCTCTATGCCTCCTTAGGCATTGATTGGGCATTAAGAGTTGAAGTGGCCCACTAATGTCTCTCTAAAAGGGCTAGGCAGCCCTTATGTGAGTGGTATGTAGTAAATAGCCTAGTAAATTGCTCAAATACTCTATTCCAGTTCTATACTAACATTTTCAGTATGATGCCTGTCTTTTCTACAGTACTTCTTATATTCTCCCACTCCCAGAGCAGTCTCAGCAGGTATAGAACATCTGTAGTGGTTGCTGAAACTGCTATTTACATTAATCCTTCTGATTTTAGTTATAAGTAGAGTGGCAAACAAGTAAGGTGGTGCCAGAGCAGGACTCTTAGGGTACTCCACTGCTCTAGGTGAAGGTAGTCATTGAGAGATAGACTCTTTAGGGACAGAGGACAGGGTAAGGTATAGATAGGCCTAGCAGTGGTATAAGAGTGAGGATATTGACTTTAGGGTTGTTAGGGCCTGGAGTTCCTCTATTCTTACTTTTGCCAATAAATTCATTGAACTTGTTGGCTATAAGGGAGTGTTTTCAAGTGACAGGCCTTATTTGAAGAAGTTTCAGATTCCAAGCATTGACACTCAGAGCCTTTCTCTATCTTTTTTCATACTCCAACTTCATCAATATAGATGACCCTGAGCCTCCTCAATGCACTAGTGCCACTAACTCAGGAGGAGGACAGCAGAAGTTGGACTAGTTGAAGAAGGAGGTGGCCCAGTTTCAGAGTTAGGATAAAGATGCAGCTAAATCAGAATTAGTACCTGTTGTCACAGAATAAGAAGTTGGTGTAGAAGTTGGAGGTAAGGTCTGAGGAGCTGAAAGCAAGTGTATACCAGATGCTTCAGAAGCAGGCACAAGTGATAGATGTGAAGCATTAGAAAGAGGAGTTGGAGAACTGAGATAAAAGAAGTTCTTGCAGAGTCACACTCATAGGACAGTAGTTTTAGATAGATAACAGAGGGCAGGCTTAGAGTTGGATGGCTACCTATCAGGCTTAGCACTGATTGACCCTCTTAGATAAGTCTTATAGTAACTTTGTAGTTCTGATTTATGGTTGATATTTCTCAGAATGGATCTAAGTGTATGCTGGATGGATCTAAGTGTATGCTGGATAGAGTGATAATAACAAGGTCATTCATCTAAGATGGCCTTTGATAGATTCACCTAGAGTATTGCCTGCCTCCAGAGATCAAACATAATATAAAAGAGCTAGATAGACTGAAAGTCACTCACTGACAGATAGTTTTTAGCTAGGAAGGCATATTGAAGTAGGCAGTACAGAGCTTAGTAAGGTTTTTACCCTCTATAGAGAATGAATATCTTAAAAAAAATGCAGAGTATTATATTCAAAACTTTGTAGTATGTAGGAGCTGTCAGGACCTCTATTAAAAGAGATTGACATAATGGCAGAAAAGAATAATAGAATCAAAGCTATTAACCTCTGAGAAGCTGAATAGGTGATATAAAGAAAGGTGGAAGGCAAGGTATGGGAGACCAGGTAGGGTGGAGTTAGAAAGAGGGGACATTTAGTAACTAAGCTTTGTTGTATATATCTTATTATATTTTTTGTATGTTTTTAAATTTTTCATTGATTTTTGTAGACTTAAATATAGAAACTTAAGTAAGATAAAATAAACCAAATAAGATAAAGCAATAAGATGAGATGTTGAGGATTTAATGGATAAGATGAATCAGATAAGATGATGGGATAAGATTAGATAAGATAAAAGAATGAAATGAAAAAATAAGGCAAAATAAGATAGGAGAAATATACTGAGAAAAGTTGAATTTCTATTATGCTTAGAATAAGATTATGTCTAAGGTAGCTCTAAGGTCATGGGTTCAAGTCTTGGGTTTTAGAGCTTTTGTAGGTGGTTTTGATAGAAGTTTCTAAGAGTTTTGGGGGCATTCTAAAGATGTTCCGGAGGCTTCCAAGTATTATCTTTAGATCTGTACCCAGTTTACTAAACAAAGTATTTCATCTACTTATAGTATGACTAAGAGTTGAGGATTTTGTCAACTTTGTATTGGGCTTCTTAATTGATCTTGATAGTGGAGAGAGGATCATTTTGCTGACCAAGAAAGAGGTTTGGGTTATAACACTTTAGAAGCTAGATTTGGAAAATGGAGTGGATCTCTTTTATTCCAGTAGAAAGGTCAAGTTGATATACATAGAATAATACTTTTTAAAATATCTTAAATAGTCTAAGGTGGTTATAGTTGAGTTTCAGGGAGGGCCATTAGGTCTTAAAGTTCTGGCAATTGAGTCAAATAAAGGATCCTTTAGGCCAGTCCAAAGTTATATTTTGATGAGTATTTATACATACTTACAATCAGCCTGGTTAGCAACACTGATTTTCTGCTTGAGATAGTCCTACAAACTTTGGAGGTCCTAGATGGTAATATGGGTTGCATAGGAGGAATTTTATGGAGTGATATAGTGAGCCAATAGTTATAGCTCTTGTTTATAAAAATTGAAATATCCTAGTAGCTAAATATGAGAAATTATTGTAAATAAATTTGGCAAGGAGAAATTCAGTGTATTAATCATTTTATAGATGATTCATATAGAGCTGGAGTTACTGTTCTAGGGTTTGATTGATACATTTAGTTCACTTGTCAGTCTCTGAATAGTAGGCTGTGAACAGACTGAACTTAATGTCTAAAACTTGGCAGAGAGACTACTAAAATAACAAGATGAACAGGGTACTTTAGTTGGAGATGATGTCACTAGACAGGCCATACTTTGTAAAGATGTGAGTGACAAAGTACCAGGCCAGTTGTAGGGCATTATTTATGATGTGGCAAGAAATGAAGATAGCCTGTTTTGTTAACTGATATATGACAATAAGAACTGCATTGTGTTCTTTGGACTTTAGAAGCTTGACAATATGATCCAGAGAGATAGAGGACTAGGGTTGACACTCTAATGGGAGAAGTTTGAGGAGTCTGAAGGGGTAGTAGTATAGAACCTTAGTCTGACAGCATACTTTGCAGGTATAGATATATTAGGTAACATCTTTTTTGAGTCTGAGCCAGAAGTATATTTATATAATGAGCTGGAAGGTCTTCTAGATTCCTGGATGACTCTAGATCTTGTAGTTGTAGTGCTGTTAGAGGATCTTAAGGTGGAGTTTTTGATGGTCTAGGATATAAATCATACTATTTTGAAGAAGAAGCTGTTTATTGAGAAAGAGAGTATAGATAGAAGAGTTGGAGGAGGAATTTGAGGAATTGTACAAGTGAAGGTAGTTTTGTCTATAGGAGACCTAGTATTTTTATTGAAGAAGTTCTTCATTGTCTAGTAGGAGGATGATTTAGAGTTATTCAGAAGAAATAATAACATGCTGGTTGAGGGCATTTTGTTTGGCCTCAAAGAATTTATGTAGATAGACATTGAGTCTTTGTGTCAGGGCATTGATTTTGGCTCCAAGATAGTTGGAGTAGTACTAGATAATAAAGTTGTACTCAGACAGTAGCTTGGACTATCAGGCTTGCTAGAAACTGAACTGCTTAGTAGTTATAAAGTATTAAAGGTTGTTGTAGTCTCAGTAGATCTAAATACTATGCCAAGCACCTTTTAGATATGCTCTCTATTATTAGAAGGCTTAGTGAGAAGTTCTTTATTGTAGATATTGTAGTTGAGTTCTATAGGGATTATAGAATAGGTATAGAATGTAATGGAGTAGAGTTCCTACATATTAGGGTCAGTCTGAGAGAGGATTCTAGCAAAAGCATAGTTGGAGGCATTATATTTGAGGATGATTGAGAGGAAAAGGTTGTAGTATTAGAAGATGGGGATAAAAATGAAGGCAGACTTAAGGAGGTCAAAGACACTTTGATAGTCTAAGTTCCAGTTCTATAGAGTGTCTTTTTAGGTGAGGCAAATGAGTTTTCTTATAAGTTTGAAGTAGTTACAATGAATTTCCAGTAGAAGTTTGCAAATCCAAGGAAGAATTGGAGTTTCTTTATATTCTGTTGGTAAAACTAATTGGTAATAGCTTCAACCTTATCCAGGTCTATGCAGACATCTTCCAGAGTGACAATGATGCCAAGGTATTCAACTTTCTAAGTATAAAAGAAGCATTTCTTAGATTTAGTATAAAGATTATATTGTCAGAGTTGCTCTAGGATATATTGGATGTGATCTCAGTATTTTGCAAGAAAGTTGGAGTAAATAAAGATGTTGTTCAGATACACTACCACAAAGACATTATTCATATTATAAAAGATATTATTTATGAAGTATTAGAAGGTGGCTAAGAAATTGATTATTCTAAAAGGCATTATCAGATATTTGAAGAGTCTATAGTAAGTCTGGAAAGTGGTCTTCTATTAATGTCTGGGGGCAATACAAATGTTGTTGTACCTAGAGTAGAGGTTAATTTTTATATAAACTTTTACACTCTGGAGTTAGTCTATAAGGTTTCCAATAAGAAAGGGGTACTAGTTCTTTATAATCTAGTTTAGTCTTTGGTAGTCAACACAGAGATAGAATGTGCTGTCCTTCTTAGTAAAGAGGACTAGAGCTCTAGTAAGGAAAGAGAAGGGTTAAATAAAGCCTTTTTTCTAGCATTTTGTCTATATAGTCCTTAAGGGCCCAAAGCTTAGTTTTTGACATGTTATAGACCTTTTCAAAGGGCAGGGAGGTGCCTTCTTCCAGGTCAATTTAGTGGTCATAGAGTGTAAAAGGAGTCTCTTAGTCCTTTTCTCAAGAATTCATCTCATACAAAGTTCCCTTCTCAGATTTGGTGGAGTCTGGAAGTTTCTGGACTTGGAGCTGTTTAATGGATCCTGTCATAAAGGATTTTGGCAAGTAGGGTGGCCTCTATAATACAAGGACTATGCTTAAAAATTTTCTTATTCAGAGTTTAAGCATTTTTTAAGATTTAAAGGAGTAGTTTAGGGAAGTAATAGCCCTTTGAACTTAGTATGGAGGATATTTGGTGAGAAAACATTGACTAGCAAGAGTCAAGAAAGACTTTTGAAAGAGGAGAGTGTGAGAAGAGAGAGAAAAAAGGAGGAAATATGAGTATCAGCATTGTAGTTTTCTGGGAGATGGTGGTTGTTAACATTGCAGTTCCCTTTCTCCTTCCCTCCAAGGTCCTATAGTAAGAGCTAGAAGGGAAAGTTGAGGTTTGGAAAAGAAAGACAGTGATGTGTCCTATACTGCCTAGCTGCCATGCAGGAAACTGAAAGGGACAACCTATAAGTGCACTGACAACCAGATAGAGTAGCTGGCAGTAGGAAATGTATGTGAGGGCAAGTCAATAAACATTCCAGAGAATGCAAAAGGAAAGGGGCAAGTGAAAGTGATTGCTAATGCTAGCCTAAGTTGCTAGATGCTAATAAAGGATTGCTAAGTCACTAAGTAAAAAAAGAGCAAGAACTGAGGGAGATAAAGTAATCACTAAGTAAGTGGGAGGAAGGAGTTGCTAAGAATGAAGGAGGACTAAGCAATAAAAGTGGAAGTGTCAGTAAAGTAAGCAAACATTGCTAAGGTATAACAAGGGAATGGAAAGGGAGTCAAGGTGCAGTAAGTTGCTAGGTAAATGATTCACTAGAAGAAGTTGCTAAGGTCAGCAAGGGTCTAGTAATGAAAGAGATAGGAGTAGGAATGTAAGTTAAAACAAATAAAAGCTGAGGGACAGACACCAAAACTAGTTACTAGTCACAGTTGCTAATGTTGCTAAAATGTTATATTACTATAAGACACTCATACTTGGTACTATGCTAAATTGAGGACAAATTTGCTAAGGCTGCTGCTAAGCCATTAACAGTGATGAAGAAGACTAAGAGTGAGATCTGAAGCCAAGGGAGATGATGAGCAGAGTGCTCCAAAGCTGTAGTGGGCAGTAGTAGGCTATAATCCTTCTTTTTTATATTGAACTAGGTATGTACAGAGGGTATTTATACTGTTGTAAGTAATATAATCAAGAATGGAAAATTGGTTGCTAAAGGTAATAGCATCTGTCAAGATGTTTGAGGTTCTATACTGATGTTTGGATGGTAACCAACTATAAGTACATAATGTCAGAAATGTATATAAAATATGTCAAATAGAAAAATAAACAATCATCAAAATGGAAGTCTAAGTGAGCATACTATATGTCAGTATTTGAAGTGTAGACATCATCCCATATGTTTGTAATCAAGAAAATCAAAGGAGCCAAGAAGTCACATGCCCATAAAAGGTTGTCTTTTTAAAAGTGAAATACAAGTGTTGCTAAGGATTGTTGCTAGCAATCATCACTAAGGGAGTTCTTGTCCTGATTGTTCTAGATCCATGGTCTAGGCTCCACATAATGAGTGCTTGTGATCTCAAAAATCTTGTGATTGCTAAGGTCTTGTGCAAAAGGCTACCTCATTCCAGACTTCAGGTCTAGACTCCTTGTGATGTATTCCCAAGTCATGTGCTATGAAGATAAGATTGGTGAAGATGTCATTAATAATACTCAGCAATAGATGGGTCTCATCAACAGTCAGCATTAGGATCAAAGAGATATTCTAGTAGCTAGCTAAATGCCTTTACTGTCAAATGTCATACTTATTATGTTCTAGTTGATGTCAGAGTTGGCCTTATATGACTAAAGTAATCTGAGAATGATTAGAGTAGTAGAATGCAGCTGGATAATTTGTAGGTCAACAGAGAATTTCAGACTGTTTGATAAGCAGATATTATTGATGTGGTAATAGGAAATTAGTCTGAAGAATGTCAGATTGCCATCAAAAAGTTGTAGTTTGACCAGAGCATCTGATATCTTACCTAAAAAGCTTAGCTTCTTACTTATAAAAAAAAGTTTCCCTAGCTTTGCTGTTGAGAAGGGTAGCATGAATGGTGTTTGTAGATTAGAGCATGACATCAATAGTGAAGAAGCATGTCAAGATGGAGTGTAGCCTGCTGAGACTTCTAATATTTGTCAGGTGTAAGTTAAAGGAAAGGAAGAAGAGAATGGTAGAGGGGTTCATATAATCTAAGGCCATAGTAAGGGTCCACTAGTTAATGTGGGGGTTAGTGGATTGTAACCATAGAAGGCCCAAGACAATAGAAGCAGATTTGTACAGCCAGGTAATGAGTATTTAAAGCTCTTATTTTATACTGTTCTTAAAGTAGAAGAGAGCATATATAATGTATAATTTCTCTAGCAGAGGATAGACTGCTATCAAACAACCAGAGCTGAATGGAGCTGGTCAGCTAACTCTAGGAAAGAGAGAAGTGGTGAACCCAGTTGTCATCAACAAAGTTATTCATAGTGCCACTGTCAACTAAAGTATTAATGGTGTCAGAGTAGGGAAAGGGAAGAAGGAAAGTTCAGAGCAACAAAGATTAGAAAGATTAAGAGGAAGGGTAAGCTATAAAGATGTTTGAAGCAGGTACTAAAGTGTGTATATATGAAACCATAGCAGAAAAGATGTTGGGGTCAATTTTATAATTTAGTATATCTTTTAAGTCAATTAAATTGCTAACTTGTTTTTCATATACTGAAACTTAAACTTATTTCCATCTATCATCCAGACAACTCATCCAAAAGTACTCTGGTCTAGACATTCCTGGACAAAATACCTGGGTTTATCACAAAGCAAGCATAATCCTGCTTAGTATCACTGCTCCTTCTTAAGAATAGCTACTCAAGGCTGATTTAACCTAGTGCAACTGGCTAGCCTACAATGGCTTATTCTCAAGGTCCATATCTGCAGCCTTGTCATTGCTATTGCTTTATGTAGATGTGTCATCCTTGTTTTTAAGGTCTAAGGCAACAACCTAAAGCTGGATAGAGAAGCATGCAGTACTTTCAGAGCTTAGTCAATCAGAGTTTTATGTGGAAGAGTTGATTGAGGTGGCATAGAGGGTCAGAAAGGCCCATTAATTTGAGGGCAACTGTTAGAGGCTCTGGCTCAGTTATATAGTTGGTAAAGGGAGATCCAAAGTCTATTCAGCACTATACTATGTTTACAAGTCTAAATACACACTTGACATGAGAAGATCCAAAGAGAACAAGTCTGAAAAACTCTCTATACCAAAGGTGACACTTTTGGCCTTGAAACTTATGGGACTAATTGTACAGTAGGGCAGAAAAGTTATGTACCATCATCAATGCATTGATATACATGACTTAATGAGAGGGTAGCTCTAGTGAAGTGAGGTGAAGTAAGGTGAAGTGAGACAAACTTTAACTTTCTAGACTAGAAAGTTGTGTGCTATTATTGACACATCAATACATATACCCCAATAGAAAAGTAATGAAAGGATAGCTTCCAGGTCAGGTAAAGTGAAGTGAGATGAAGTGAAGTGAGGTAAGATGAGTGAGGTGTATGAGGTAAGATGACCCTTGACATTACTCCCTCTCTAGAGTGCAGTGTTTCAATGCACCTAGATAGAAGAAGTCTTAGATTGCTTGATCTGCTGCAGAAATAGGATAAATGCCTTGAATTGCCTTTAGGGCATTGGAGTGTCTGTGGTAAAATTCTTGAACTAAAGCCAGTGCATATATATTTGCTTGTAGTTCCTAGAAAACATTCTCAATACTATATCCTCTCTACTTTACCTTGGGTGTCCATTTTCAATTGTAGTATTATATCATATCCTCTTTTGCCTTTGTCAGTGCTACTTTTGCCTCCTCCTGCACTCTCCTCATTTTATCTACAAACTTGTTCACTGTGTTGTTTTCTGAGGGTCTTACTCAAGGCTCAAAGCCTATGCATGGATGTCTACCAGTGTCTACAAAAAATAAAGTCATCTGGGTAGAAGAATGAATGTGGTTGTTGTACTGAAACTTAGCATTGGGCAGAAGCTCATCCTAGTTGTCCTGTCTCTTATTACAGAACAGCTATAAATACTGTTCCAGTTTCTGGTTCACTTACTCCATCTATCTGTCTGACTAAAGGTGATAGGCCATGGTTGTGTAAAGCTTTACTTACCCTTAGTAATTGATACAACTTATGGGTGAACTCTGCCATACACTAAGGACTTCTGTCTAAGACATACCTATCAGAAAGACTATGGAGCTTCCAGACATTCTTCCAATACAGACTAGCAGCTCCTAGTGTAGAATAGGTGGTATAGGTAGGGATAAAATAAGCATACTTTCTATAAAGGTCTACTATTACTATAACTACATTATATCTACAAGCATTTGGAAGTTTAATGATGAAGTCCACTAAAGCCACACTCTAATGACTAGTAGGAATTGGAAGGAGGTGAAGCTAACTAATGGATGCCTAGTGGCAAGGCTTGGTCTAAAGGCAGAGTTCACAGGTGCTAGTATATATACTAATGTATTGAGACATCTGAGGCTGCTAGTAATTCTAGAACATCAGTTCTAATGTTCTCTACATACCTGGGTGTCCTGCCATTCAAAAATTATGATACTATTTCATAATATGCTATCAGAGCTCTGGAATGTTGGGTATATAGATATGTTTCTAGAAGGTCAACAGCCCATCCTGTAAACCTCACTTCTCAGTATGTATAGCCTTTACTCCATTGGCACATTGGGTCTATAGGACCTGTGCTACTTGTGTCACAGCATCTTCCTGACCACTCTGATGATTCCCTTGTTAAATGTCCTTGAGGATGTTTGCCTCATTCTCTTAGACTACAATCTCTTCCAAAGTACAAATAGTAAAGAGCTTGGGTTTTAGAAGCATAATGTTGTCATTATCATCTGCTCCTGTGCTATGATCAGCTCTCTTAAACAATGCATCTGGTTTATCTATGCTTTGTCCAAGCTTGTGATGCAGCAAGAAGTTGAAGTTAACTAGATATAAGGACCATCAAGCCTGACATCTATTGAGTTTCTTTGCTGAACAGAAGTACTCAAGGTTCTTATGGTCTGTCCAGACTTCAAACTTATGCCATATAGCATCAAAAAAATGTTGCCACTCTTTAAAGGATTGAACAATGGCCAATATCTCTTTGTTGTGAATCTTATATAGTTCTGTTCTACTGTATTAAGACTTTTAGAGTAGAAGACTATAGTGTGTTACTTTCTATCCTCCTTTGATTGTTAGGACAGGACCACTTCTGTGGCAAAGTCTGAGTTATAAGCTTCAATGTAGAACAGAGAGTTGTCATTAGAGAATAGAAGGACTGGTTTAGAGGTGACAGTCTGTTAAAGGGCATCAAAGGCAGCTTGCTGCAAGGACTCCCATTGCTATACTACATCCTTACTAGTGAGGTCAAAGAGTGGGCAAGCATCATAAGAAAAGTTCTAGATAAACCTCTGATAGAAGTTAATGAAGCCTAGAAATACCTAAACTTCTTTCTTATTCCTTAGCTCTGGCCATTCTGCTATACCTGCTACTCTAACTAGTTCCATCTCTGTCATACTATGCAAAATGATCAAGCCTAGGTACTCCATTCTTGGTCTGTTCAAATTTGTATTTCTCAAGTTTTAATTATAGCTGGTGTTAGTGGAGACATTCCAGGACAATATATGTGATCTGACAATGCTTCTCTAAAGTCTTGGTATAAATGAGGATATTATCCAGATAGACATAGACAATGCCTTCTATGATCAGGTCATGAAAGATATTATTCATCATGGTCTGAAAAGTGGCAGGGCTATTGGTGAGGCCAAAGAATATTACCAGAGGTTTATTAAAGAGTCTGCAATTAGTTTAGAATGCTGCCTTCCACTTCATCTCCTTCCTTTATATGCACATTATTGTAGCCCCTACAGATGTTCAACTTAGTAAAGTAGCATGCTTCTTGGAGATTATCAATGAGTTTGGAGATGAGGGGAAGGAGGTAGCAATTCTTTATAGTTATTACATTCAAAACCTGACAGGTCCTGAACCAGATAGAGAGACCCATCTTTCTTTTTAATAAAGAAGACTGAAGAGGCCATGGGGGACTTTAAGAGTCATATTTGCCCAGAGCTGAAGTTCTCTAGTAGAAATACATTCAGTTTGTCTTGCTTTTGTAGCACAAGTGGATAGACCTTACAGCTGGAAAGTTCAGCTCTAGGTATTAGCTTAATAGTATAGTCCCATTGCTTATGCTCAGGAAATGATTCAAAAAATGTCTTAGAAAATACTTCCTCAAAGTTCTAAAGATAGTGGGGGACTATGCTATTAACAGGTTTAGACTTTGAGTTTGCTGCAAATGCCTCAGCTAGCTTTTGGAAGGTGGTCTGACTAGCCCTAATCTTCACCTTTGTTGGAATGGGGCAGAGTGTAGTAGCATAAATCCTATTCCCTATTTCAATAGTCTTGTTTAGGGACCTTGAGTCTGAAACATTAGTAGATTCCCCTGTGCACCCTTTTTCCTCCTAGATTTTGCACTTAGATCCTCTAACATCCTCATAAAGGGCCTTTTTATAACAAAATATCAGGGAAAGGGGATCTAAAAGGTCAAGATCTGCATAGAAGATATGCTCTATATAGCAAGTATATATAGCAGCATATTCACAGACCTTGGCTCTGTATTCATCTTTGGCCTCTCCTATATAGGTAGCACAATGGTGGAGGCAGCAGCTCATCTTCACTACTTCTCCTGCCCCATCAATCTCTAGGTTGTATTTTCAAAGCTAGGTAAACCCCAAGATTATATCCTGCTTCCTTAAATTAGTAACTGCAAAAATGGCACACTCTGAATAAGTCTAATAGTAGAGGACTAAGTCTACTATGAAGCAGATAGAGCTAGCTTTGTTAGAGGTACCATCAATATTATATACTAGAATTGGGCAAAGAAGAGGTTGAGTGGTGAGGTAGTATTACTTCATATATTCTATATCAAAGAAAAGGCTAGTGGCCCTACTATCAAGTAGAGCCATTATGCTGAGGGTTTGCTGGATGTCCATTACCTCTATTTCTACCTCCAGCTTCAAAAAGTTAGTAGATAGAGTGGAGTCAATGATATAACAATGAGAGAGATAACATTTCCAGGCAGGAATCTTTTTGTGTGGTTGAGAGAGAAATTCTCTAGTCAAAGCTTTGACTGGGGAGTGTTGTATATTAGGGAGGGTACTTACAGTTTCAGTTATAGAGTTAGGAGCAATGAGGCTTATATTAGATTTTACTGACAAGATGGCAAAATAATTAGCATTAAGCAATGAAAGTATACAGTTATCCATTGCTTTCTCAAAAATCCTCCTTTGACTTCAGAAGATGGGTGTTTGCTTCTCTACTTTCCTTGTTAGAAGGTCCTGCTGTAAAAGTATCTGGAGAAGGAGCTTCAGCAGCATCTTGTGCAGTAAGGAGTTAGACCAATAACTCCTCTTGCTCAGCAAGAGAGAGATAACATACTTTCTTCCCTTGGGAGCAGTAATAAGTAAAGTGACCTGCCTTCCTGCATTGTCAGTAGAGCAAGAAGGTGGAGGAGCACTGGTAGGAGGCATCCACCTTAATGGGAATGCCTGCAGGCAGGGGGCAATGAGATAGGGGAGCAGGAACCTGCATAGAATTGGGGTGGGCTGAGAAAGTAGGGAAAAGGGAGGCTTGAGGTAGAACTCCTGCCTTAAGGGCTAGGTTAGAATGGGAGTAAATAGAGGCAGGCTGACTATGATAGAGTGCTTACTTCAGCTCTATGAGCTGCTACTGTTCTTAAGCCACCTTGTACCATGTCTTAATACATTCATCATCAAGCTGCTCTTCTGCCATACTATCAATTTAGTCTATGAGAGAGGGGTGGAAAAGATAAAACAAAGTTGCAGCCCATTTAAAAAGCTGGCTTGCTTGACTAGGGCTCAAAAGAAGTCTATGTACTTGTCCAAAGACCTTTTTCCTTGACCATACTGATTACAATTGCAAAGGGAAAGCACAGCTGTCTTAGTTAGGTCAAGAAGAAAGAACTAAGCTCTAAAATCATGCTTGAACTCATTCCAATTTGCAAAGCTTCTAACTCTTCCTTTTCTCTGGAAAACTCACAATATATATGTGGAAGCTTGGCCCAGCTTTATATACAAGAGGACCCATGCAATCTTTGAAGGCATTTAAGGCAAATGCTTTACTGTTCAAGCTGAATGTAGGTTATACAAGACTGAAGAAATTGTTCTTTAATTTTCTAGTCTTCATCATAGGTATGAGAGAGTGCAGGACAAGGTATTTTGAATTGTGCTATTATCTTAGGGTCAGAACAGGCCAGTAGCAAAGTTATAGGAGAATTAACAACCATCTGAGGAGTTATTGGAGAAGGAAAGGAAAGGTGTTCCAAAAAGGGCTAAAGAGAGTAGGCAATAGTCTATAGATTAGCATAAACTAGCAAGCTCATTAGTGTGAAGGGTAAAAGAAGCTTGAGTAGACTGCATCTAAGTCTCTAGAACTGGCATACAGTACCAGGCATTATCTTGATGGCTAGAAGTATCCAGAGGGTCTGCTAGCAGTGTTAGAGTAGTTATAGAGATATAAAGCTGAGACACAATAGTAGGAAAGGAGCTTCTAGGGGCAAGAGCAACTCTAATAGCTGAAAGGGGCTTCTAAACCTAAAGTAAGAGACTTGTTCTGCTGTAAGGGCAACTTTTGGAGGCTGTAGTTCAATCATGCAGCTAGCAAAGGGAGATCCAAAGTCTATTCAGTACTATACTATGTCTATAAGTCTAACTATATACTTAGCAAAGGGAGATCTAAAGAAAACAAGTCCAAGAAATTCCCTATGCCAAAGATGACACTCTAAGCCTTAGAACTTGTAGAACTAACTGTACAGTAAGGCAGAGAAGTTATGTACTATCATTGATGCATTGATGCACATGACCCAACAAGAGGGTAGCTCCAGTAAGGTAAGGTGAGATGAGGTAAGATAAACTCTAACCTTATAGACCAGGGAGTCATGTGCCATCATCAATGCATTACTGCATGTAGAAGTGAGATGAAGTGAGGTGAGGGAAGGTAAGTGAGGTGAGTGAGGTGAGATAACCTCTGACAATCAAAGGGTTGCCAAGGTCCCTCCAAAAGGTAGAATAGATAATTTCAATGATTGATCCTCTAAGCTGGCAGAGTCTTTCCAGTAGTGCTGATTGATATAGGTAATGAGATTTTTCTTTTAAGGTCTTTATAGGTGGTCTACTTTGGTGTGAGGTGGAGCATCTTATAAATTTAAATAAGACTCTTGAGGTCCTTATAGATAGACTGCTTTAAAGTGAGATAGAAGACTTTATAGATTTATTCAGAAAGAGCCTTGTTGAAATTAAAATCAGAGCATATAGTAGTTCTAGTCAGTTTTGTAGATTTCCTTCTCAAACTAAACTACAAACATTGTGAAGTGTTCCTCTTTAAAGTCATCTAGAGTGATACAAGCTTCCTTTTAGCTTTAGTAACAGTGTTATAAACTCTAAATTTTGACAAAAACTCCTATACAAAAGCTTCTTAGTTAGAGAATAGTAAGTGGCATAGATTGTATTGAAGAAGAGTAGTGTAATAGTCTAAGGCAATTTCCTGTAAGTAGAAAGAGGCAAACACAATATGGGTCTGGTCTATAGTAAAGGTGTGGAGTTTTTCCTAGAAGGTACTGAGGCACTACACTAGAAAAATATGCTACTTCCAAGAGTTACAACTATGGAAGGGTTCTGGCTTTTTGAATGTCTGGTCAGCCTTTGCAAGTAAGAGCTTTATAGACTCTAGTAGCTTCTTCTTACTCCTTATAGTTTCAGAGTGGGAAAGTGGCATTATAATAGTGGTAGTGGTGGGTTTTCAATTCTCTCAGGAGAAACATATTTATAGTAAGGCCCCATCCTCCAAAGGGGCCTTCTTCTAGAGGTTCTCTGCTAAAAAGTGCTTTTCTTCTTTCTGCCCAAAGAGTGATCTTTCTAGGACCTATTCTAAGGGTCTATCAAGTTGCTTAAAGGGTTCTTCCAGTAACCCAAAAAGTTCTCTAAGCAGTCTGAAGGGACCTCCTAGGGGTTTTAGGCCTAGCAAAGGACTAAGGTTAGCTGTAAGTACTGATACTAATGTTGGGGGTTAGACTGGGAATTGCTTTGCAGGTTGAGCTGGAGGAAAAAGATGTTAGTGGACAGAAAGCAGGTTGCAGAGGTTGAGATATGAGGAGTGATCTTGAAGTTGAGAGTTTTGAGATAGCAGGTAATAAGACCCACTTGTTGCTGAGTACTTTTAACAACATCCCCAACTATCTTATCTAGACAAGTACATGACCTGGAATATAGCACAAGACTAGCATATTGTTCTTTATTTTGTCAATTCTCATTTTACAGATTATAAGCAAGTTATGTATGGTCTAGACCTTAGGTCTGGATTAAAGTAGCTCTTTGCATAGGATCCTAGCAACCACAAGACTTTTTGGATTATGAGCCTCAGCATGAAAGGTCTAGCCCTTGGATCTAGAACAACCAGGCCAAGAACCTTCCCTAGCAGCAATTATTAGCAACAACTCTTAGCAATATTGGTACTTCTTTTTTAAAAAGCACAGATCAAAAGAACATGTGACATAGACCCTGATGTGCTCCTATGCCATCTAGCTGCTATACAGGAAACCAAAAGAAAGCCTATGAGTGCACTGGCAACCAGATAAGGTAGCTAGCAGTAGGAAAGGAGAGTGAGGACAAGTTGGTAAACATCCTAGAGAATGAAAGCTGATATAGTAGTAAATGAGGGAGAAAAGGTGTAGTACAAGTGAAGAAAGTCACTAATGTTAGTCTAAGTCACTAGTCAGTAACAAAAGGTTTCTAAGATGCTAAATGATAAAAAGGATAAAGGGATAAAAACAAAGTAGACACTAAAGTATAAGAGAGAAAGGGTAAGAAGGGAGTAAAGAGACAATAAGTCATTAACACAAGGTTGCTAGAAGAAGTTGCTAAGGTCTATGAGGGCTTAGCAATGAAGAAGTAATGGGGACAATGACATGAGCAAAGCTGTTAAAAAACTGGAAACAAATACAAAGACTAGTTGTTAGCCATAGTTGCTAGCATTGCTAAAACACTAAAATACTATAGCTACCTATACTTAGTGCTATGCTAAATCAAAGATAAGTTCACTAAGGCTTGTGGCTCAGTTATTAACAATGACAGAGAGGATCAGAAATGAACTCTGAAGCTGAGGGAGGTATTGAGAGTGAAGTACTCAAAAGCTTTGTTAAGCAGTGGTATTCTTTTTTTTTTTTAACTAGGTATATACAAGGAGTATTTATACTGTTATAAATAATGTAAGCAAGAAAAGAAAGATTGTTGCTAAAGATAATAGCATCTGTTAAGATGTCTAAAAATTTATACTAATTGTCAAGACAGTAACCAACTATAAGTACATGATGTCAGAAGTGCATAAAATGTGTCAAATAGAAAATAAAAATGCATTTCCAATGGAAA
Source organism: Termitomyces sp. DKA19 (assembly GCA_018851325.1). Classification (NCBI taxonomy): domain Eukaryota; kingdom Fungi; phylum Basidiomycota; class Agaricomycetes; order Agaricales; family Lyophyllaceae; genus Termitomyces; species Termitomyces sp. DKA19. The sequence goes on along the minus strand of JABCKS010000228.1, from coordinate 8,136 downwards.
ATAAATGAGTATACCATACATCAGTGTCTGAAGTGTAGATGCTGTTCAAGTATATTTGTAACCTAGACAAGAAAATTGAAGGGTCCAAAAAGTCATATGTCCATATAATATATGTCTTCTTTTAAAAATGTTGCTAAGAGTTGTCACTAGCAATTGTCACTAAAGAGATTTTTGGCCTGGTTGTTCTAGATTCTAGGGCTAGACTCCATATGATGAAGCTTGTGATCCAAAAGTCTTGTGGTTGCTAAGATCTTGTGCAAAAGGCTACTTTGTTCTAAAACTAGGATCCAGACCATATATGACTTGCTTGTGATCTGTAAAACAAGAATCAATGACATAGCAAGCAATATGCTAGTTTTGTGCTGTATCCCAAGTTATATGCTGTACAGACAAGATAAGCAGAGATGTCAGTAACTGTACTTAGCAACAGATAGGTCTTATCATCCTCCCCTATGCAGAAATCTTGACTGTACTCAGTCAACTAAGTCTCATGATCACTTGTATGGTCTATATGTGGGAAGGGGTAAGTGTATAGAAGACTGGCACTTAGCTAGACTTCACTAAGTTCCTCAACCTCTTCTTTGCATTCTCTTATCAACCACTTAATCTTATCACTATGTCATCTTTGATTGCTGATTAGCTGGAGAAGTACACCATGGCCCAGGCATTCCTGCAACAGGCTGTTCACATTCTGGAACCTGCACATGCCCAATTAGTAACAAAGCCTAAATTAGCAGTTGTCACTATCTTCAAAACATAGTTATACTGGTTTGAAATGGTGAGAAGTGGATTAGATTGGTCTGAGTTGGCAGAAGTCAATATAAAGTGCTAGAAGTTGTATGAGAAATATAAAGAGAAGGAGTGGATTCAAGAATATGACAAGCATTTTGTAAGTTCTTCAGTCATTTCTCTTACTAGCTTCACTGACATCTTTTGCTAGGCCTTACTTCTTTCCTCACTGGAATATTTTATGGAAGACTTAGAAGCTGAGATGATGGTAAGTAGTAGTGGTGTTGTCTGAGCTATAAGCATCACTAAAGTAATTTTAGCTTTTTAAGGACTTGTCTTCTAATGATCAGTTTTTCTTTCAACACCCACTATATGAGCTGGTGATAGTGACAGGGGCAAGCCATAGCAAAGTTTGTGGGGATGCCAGAGAGGCTAGTCTATCCACTCCTAAACATACAGTTAGCAGCATTGCTAAGGAGTCAGCAATGTTGCTAAGGCAAACCAAGGCTCCTAAAGGAAAAGGAAAAGGGAAGGCAAGGGAAAAAGATGAAGAGAACTTTGAGGCAAGTCCCTATTCTGTTGCTAACACTTAGCAATTGCCACTAAATCTATCAACAGGAACCTTTCCAAGACTCCTTTACTAATAAGGAGCTTGTAAGACTTCTTTGCTGGAGGAAAGCCCCAACTATTTTATATACCAGAATGGATGTGGGAATAGTGTTGGTGAAGGCAAAGGAGAAGATGATGGTGTCATTCATGGAGCATAAGGAGTTCAAGGCCAAACAGAGTATAGTAAGCTTTTTGCTATTTTTGCTATGACTTTTGCTAATTTCTTTTAGTGTGATTACTACTAATCAGAGAACAATCCCAAGGAGTGCTAGTATCCTACTGGCACCCAACTTTGCTATTGTTATGATAGCTCTAAAAAGAGTTGCTCTTACTACAGTCAATTGTTGAGAAGTTAGGGAGGCCAGTTTGTTGCTTAGATAGCAATACAAGCTGCCTTGATGTGACAGGCCAGGGAGTTTGTTAAGGGGCAGAAGAAGTTAGCAGCTGCTAATAAACCTATTCAGATCAAGCACTTGAGCTTGAATCTGCCCATAGAGCAGGATGGGACAACTATGGGAAAGAGTGAAGTTGCTAAGGGCAAACAACCTTAGAAGAGTAGGAAAGAGGTCATTAGCAATGCAAGTAGCAGCAGCAAAAATGAGGACAATAGCAATAACAAACCCCTTGCCTAGGCTAAGTGATCCAGAATTGTCTACTAGTGAAGAGCTAGAATCAGAAGATATGGAGATAAAGAATGCAATACCACTAGCAACAGCTGTAGTGGTTTATAAAGCAACTTCAGTAGTAGTGGAGATGGAGACTGAAGGCAAAGCTAAGATACAAGAAGAGGTGGAGGATGTCAGGGACCATCCTATTTTGGCTCATTTCATCTCATTTCACCTTGTTTCACCTCACTTTATTTCAGATTATTTCACCTCAGAACTATCATCATGTACATTGACAAGTCAACAATAATACATGACTTTGATCTACAAGGTTATGGTTGATCTCACCTCACCTTACTTCACCTCACTTTATATCACTTCCCCTGTTCTAGACTTTCTGCTGGTTGCACTATAAGTGTTAGCATATCATGGAAAGCATATGACCATCTATTACTGTATAGTGAGTCTCACAGTTCACAAGCCTAGAAGGTCATATTGAGTATAAGGAATTCTCAGACTTGTTCTCTTTGGATCTCCCTTTGCCAGATGTGTAGCCAAATCTATAGATGTAGCATAGCTCTGAATAGACTTTGAATCTCCTTTTACCAGCTATGTGAATTGAGTCCCAGCCTCTAAAAGTTGCCCTTACAGCAGAACAAGTCTCTTCATGTTGGTTCAGAAGCTCTTTTAATTGCTAGAGTAAATCTTGTCTCTAGAAGTCCTTCCTTACCCTTGTGTTTTATTTTGGGATCAATATAACTACTCCAACTTATTCAGCAGACTCTGAGGGTACTTCCAATCTTCAGGACAAAGCTTGGCACTGTTTGTTACTCTTATAGGCCCAGATACAGTCTACTCAAACTTTCCTTACCCTTTACATCAATAAGCTTGTGGGTTTATACTAATCCACTGAAACTATCATCCATTCTCTACAAACTTTATTGGAATGCCTCCTTATTCCTTTGCAGACCCCTCCAGTAGTCTCTACTCCTGCTATAACTATGTCACTGCCCTGATTTAATCTTAAAACAGTGGCATAGACAAAAATACCTTGCCTAGCACTCCCAGATGCTTATGATGGAGACCAGAAGACTGGGGAGCAATTTTTGTGGTCTTTCATCACCTATATCTAGCTGAGTAGCAAAGCTTTTGCTACAGATGAACTGAAAATTGCCTGGGTCCTCTCCTACATAAAGTTAGGTTATGCTTCCACATATGCATTACACATCTTTTAAAGGGCTGGTGGATTCCACAGTTTTGCAGACTGGGATGCATTTGAACATGATTTTCATGCTGAGTTCTTCCCTTTAGATTCAGCAAAAATGGCAGCATTGTCCCTTCAGAATAGGGACCAGTATGGACAAGGGAAAAGGTTGTTGGATGAATATGTTGACTCCTTCTGGGCATTGGTCAAACAGGCTGGGTTTCTGGATGGATTGCAACTCTGTCCCATATCCAGAAAAGGGCTTCATTCATCCTTCATGGACCACATTGACAGTATAGCTAAGGGATAACCAGATAAAAAGTGGATTGAGATCTGGTATAAGGTGGCTCAAGAACAATGGCAGCTCATGGAGTTGAGGAGGGCTGTTATTAGCCTGGCATCTCTCACCCTTGTTTTAATTGGGCCTTAAAGGCAGGAGCACTACCTCAAACTTTGGTGCTCCCAAGCCCCTCTGCCTATTCCAAACTAATGCAATTTAATGCTCCCCTACCTTCTTACCTCTTACTAGCAGGCACTCCTATGGAGGTAGATGCCTCTTGACAGTGTGCTCTGACCTCAGTTCTTTATAGAAGATGCAGGATTACAGATCATCTTGCCCACTATTGTCCACAGAGAATGAAGGTCCATTACCTGTACCCAGCAGAAGAGAAAGAACTGTTGGTCCAACTGTTGGCTATACAAGATGCAGCTGGATCCTCTTCTCCAGATGTTGTGACTACAGAGCCTGTGTTTTCAGAAGGTAGAGAAACAAAGGATTGGAGACCAATGTCCAGAGAGGATTTTTAGAAAAGCAATAGATGAAGTGTATGCTTCCATTGCTTAGTGCTAATCATTTTGCCATCTTGTCAGTAGCCACTAATACTAACCCCATTACTGCTGACCTCAAGACTAAAAAAATAAGCACCCTCTCTGATTTACAATTTTCTCCACTCAATCCTGGGACAAAAGAAACTGCTCCTCAGTCATGCAAAAAGATTCCTGCTTGGGAACATTGTCTCCCTTGCTGTTACATTGTTGCCACTACTCTATCTCAAAATTCTTTGAAATTAGAGATGGAGCTAAAGACAATGGATATACAACAGATCTTAGATGTGATGGCTCTGCTAGACAGCAGGGCCACAGGCCTTTTTATTGACATAGACTATATGAAGCAACACTGTCTTACTAATCAACCCCTGTTGTGTCCAATCCCAGTCTACAATATTGATGGCACCACCAATGAAGCTGGATCTATCTGCTCCATTGTGGATCTAGTCTTCTAGAGTCACTCTGAATAGGCCATTTTTGCAGTTACCAATCTAGGAAGGCAGGACATAATCTCAGGGTTTACTTGGCTCCAAGAACACAATTCAGAGATCAATTAGGATAAGGAAGTGGTGAAGATAAGCCAATGCCCACATCACTGTACTATCTATGCAGAAGAAGCCTGAGAGGAATGTAGAGCAAAGGTCCACAAGCATGCAGCCATACATGCTTGCTGTGCCTTTCCCTTCCCCTATGCTGATCTCAATCTGTTAGACCCCCCTCACAAGCATTTCTTGATAGAGAGGCCCTCTATGAGGATGTCAGAGGAGATAGATGTAGTTGCTAAGAGGAGAATAGTGAAGTGGAAAAGTCAAGCCATGCAGAGTTTCTAAATGAGGCTATTGAAGTGGGAGATCAGATTTATGCTACTATTCTTTACCTTCCTCTCACTAAGGCAGATATGAGGATTAGTCAGACCACCTCTTAACAACTGGCCAAGACATTTGCAGCAAACTCAAAACTAAAGACCTTGAGCAGTGTAATTCCCTAATATCTTTAGGATTTTGAGAAAGTATTTGTCAAGGCATCTTTCCATTCCCTTTCTGAGCTTAAATAATGGGACCATGTTATCAAGCTGGTTCTAGGGGCAGAACTATCAAGTTGCAAGGTTTACCTGCTTGTACTATGGAAACAGGATGAGCTAGATGCCTTTCTATAGAAGAACCTCAGCTCTGGGCAAATATGACCTTCAAAGTCTCCTATGGCCTCCCCAGTCTTCTTTATTAAGAAGAAGAATGGGTCCCTCCATCTGGTTCAAGACTATAGAGTCTTGAATGCAATAACTGTGAAAAACTGTAATCCTCTTTCCCTCATCTCTGAACTTGTGAATAACCTCTATGGCACACATTATTTTACCAAGCTGGATGTATGCTGGGGCTATAATAATGTGCATATTGAAGAGAGAGACAAGTGGAAGGCAGCATTCCAAATAAATTATGGACTCTTCAAACCTTTAGTAATGTTCTTTGGCCTCACAAATAGCCCTACCATCTTTCAGACCATAATGAACAACATTTTCTATGATCTGATTGCAAAAGGTGTTGTCTGTATGTATCTGGACAACATACTCATCTATACTAAGACCTTGGAGGAACATTGTTGGATCACATATATGGTTCTAGAATATCTCCACTGGTACCAGCTCTATCTGAAACCTAAGAAGTGTGAGTTTGAGCAGACCAAGATAAAGTACCTAGGCCTGATTATTTCACATGGTATAGCAGAGATAGATTCCATTAAAGTGGCAGGTACGGCTGAATAGTCAGAACCAAGGAAGAAGAAGGAAGTGCAGGCTTTTCTGGACTTCACTGACTTCTATCAGAGGTTTATTTAGGATTTCTCTCACCATGTATGCTCCTTGTTTGACCTTACCAGCAAGGATGTAGCATAGCAGTGAAAATCTCCACAATTGGCTGCTTTTAATGCTTTTAAGCAAGCTATTACTTCAAAACCTGTCCTAATATTTCCAGATGACAATGCTCCTTTTTGTATTGAAGCCAACAGCTCTGACTTTGCCACAGGAGCACTCTTATCTCAACAGTCCAAAGAGGATGGGAAATAGCACCCCATGGCCTTCTACTCCAAAAGTCTTAATGCTATAGAAAGAAATTATAAGATTTATGATAAAGAAATGCTGGCTATCATCTGGTCATTAGAAGAGTAGCAACATTTCCTGGAGGGTGCATGACATAAATTTGAAATCTGAACAGATCACAAGAACTTAGAATATTTTCATTTGGCAAAGAAGCTAAACAGATGTCAAGCTCAATGGTCCTTGTATCTAGCCAATTTTGACTTCTCATTGCACCAAAAACCTGGACAGAGTATGGGCAAGCCAGATGCCTTATCTAAGTAAGCAGACTATAGTACAGAAGCTGATGATAACAATAACATTGTGCTCTTGAAACCAGAACTCTTTATCATCCATACTTTAGGAGGCAGCCATTCTCAAAGACATAAGGCAGGGAAATTGGCAGGGTGCATAGAAAGATACAATGGTATAAGCAGCACATGCCTTATAGAAAAAATAGACCAGAGGAGTGAAGTTGGTGCATATAGAGAAATAGGGTTTGCAGGATAGGCTGTTGACTTTTTGGGGGCAGATCTATGTGCCTAACATTCCAGAGCTCCAACAATGCATTGTAGAACAACACCATGATTCATGTATAGCAGGACACTCAGACAAATAGAAGACATTGGAACTGGTGTCAAGAAACTACTGGTGGCCTCAAATGTCCCAATATATTGGCATCTACACAAGTACATGTGACCTCTGTCTATGTATTAAACTCCACTGCCAACTACCTATGGGTCAGCTCTACCCCCTGCTAATCCCTACTAGTTGTTAGAGTGTGGTGTCTGTGGACTTCATTATAGAACTCCCAAATGCCTATAGGTACAATGTAATCATGGTGGTAGTGGACCTCTATGGGAAGTGGGCTCATTTTATCCCAACCCACACCACTTGTTCTATATTGGAAGTGGCCAGTTTGTATTGGAAAAATATTTGGAAGCTTTATGGATTATCAGATGGCTACATTTTGGACAGGGGCCCTCAATTTGTAGCAGAGTTCATGCCAGAGCTATATAGATTATTGGGGAGAAAGCTTCACATGACTACAGCCTACCACCCTCAGTCCAATGGACAAATGGAAAGGGTCAATCAGGAGCTGGAGCAGTATTTGCAATTGTTCTGCAATGAGAGGCAAGATAATTGGAATAATCTGTTACCCAATGTGGAATTCCAGTATAATAATTACATCCACTCCTCCACTCAGGGTGACCCCTTTTTTCCTAGACATGGGCTGGCATCTATGCATGGGCTTTGAGCCCCACACAGGACCCTCAGAGAACAAGACAGTAAACAAGTTTATGGAGAAAATGAGGAAAGCACAAGAGGAGGCAAAAGTAGTATTCACAAAAGCAAAAGAGGACATGGCATGGAATTATGGACAGAGGAAAAACTCCAGCCCCAGTGTACAAACCAGGAGATTGGATATATCTGAACAGTTCAGACATTAAGACAATGCAACTATCACAAAAGCTGTCCCACCATTATTTAGAGCCATTCAAGGTAGAGAGACAAATAGGGCCATTAGCTTACAGATTGAAACTCCCAGTCAGTCTATGGCAACTATATCTAGTCTTCAATACAGTTAAGCTATTCCCTGCATCTAAAGACCCTATTCTAGGTTGATGCCTAAAACTGCTGCCACCACTAGTACTAGTCTCAATAAGGAGAAGGAGTATGAGGTGGAGAATATATTGGACAGTAGGTTGTTTCAAGAAAAGCTACAGTTCAAGGTGAAGTGGAAGGGTTATAGCATCAAGGATATATTTTGAAAATCACAGGAGAATGTATATGCACCAGCCTAAGTGCAGGAATTTTACCAAAGACACCTCAATACCCCAAAGGCAATCTGAGGCATTCTCCTCATTTGGGCAGCAGACAGGGCAATTCAGAAGTTCTTCTACTCAGGTACACAAGCTATGGTCCGTGCCTTCAGCACAGGCCTGTAGTTTTTGCTTAGACCCAGACCTAACTTCACTATGCTCAGTTAGGTCTTTGATATCCAACTCAATGTTTAATCCTGGCTCTAACCTTGCTGTGCTCAGTTAGAGCCTTGAGTTTGACAACTCAATGCTTAATCCTGACTCTAACCT
>JABCKS010000227.1:0-17222 GCA_018851325.1 Termitomyces sp. DKA19 | reverse complement strand
AGGTTATTGGAGGTGAAGCTTTACACAAGTATAGCCTATCACTCTCAGTCAGACAGACAGATGGAAAGAGTAAACCAGGAACTGGAGCAATACCTGTGATTGTTCTGCAACAAGAGGCAAGAGGATGCAGAATTCCAGTACAACAATTATGTCCACTCCTCCACCAAGGTGACTCCCTTCTTCTTAGACACTGGCTAGCACCCACATATGGGTTTTGAGCCCCAAGCAAGACCCTTGCAGAACAAGACAGTGAACAAGTTTGTAGAGAAGATGAAGAAGGTATAGGAGGAGGCAAAAGCAGCACTGACAAAAGCAAAGAAGAACATGGCATAGTACTATAATAGAGGAAGAACACTAGCTCCAGTGTATAAATTAAGAAATTGGGTCTACTTGGACAGTTCTGACATTAAGACAATGCAGGCATCACAGAAACTATTCTATCATTATTTGGGGCTATTCAAGGTGGAGAGGCAGGTAGAACCACTTGTATATCAGCTAAAACTCCCTGCCAGTCTCTAGCAATTACATCCAGTTTTCAATACAGTTAAGCTATTTCTAATACCAGAGGACCTCATTCCCAGTCAACACCTAAAACTGCCACTGCTGCTAGTATTGGTCAACAATGAGAAGAAGTATAAGGTGAAGAAGATATTGGATAGCAGATGGTTTTGAGCAAAGATACAATTCAATGTAAAGTGGAAGGGTTATGGCATTAAGGACATATCCTGGAAACTGTAGACAAATGTACATACACTAGTGTGGGTTCAGAAATTTTACTGCAGGCACTCTAATGCCCCAAAGGCAATCCAGGGTATCCTCCCCATCTCTGTTATAAGCCAAGTAATTCAAGAGTTCTTTTACCCAGGTGCATCAAGATACTGCACCCTAGAAGAGGAGTAATGTCAAAGGCCACCTCATTCCATTCATTTCATTTCATTGTATATCACCTCACCTCACCTTAGATCTATAGTTCTGCCACCATTCTGTTGAAGCACATGTCCCAATACACATATGTTGATGTAGCAACAAGGGTACATGACTCTGATCCATGAGGTTAGGGTTTGTCTCATATACTCCTTCATCTCATCTCATTTGACCTCACCCTCACCTCATCTCACTTTACATTTCCCATACTATCTGCTGGTCAGATCAGGTACACCAATGCATCAATGGTTGCATATAACCCCTCTAACTACTATATGGTTGGTCTCACAGTGCCAAGAGGATAGGAGGACACATTGAGCATTGGAAGTCCTTAGACTTGATCTTTTTGAATCTCCCTTTGCCAGGTATATAGTTAGATTTGTAGATATACTTATTGCTGAATATATTACTTTGGATCTTCTTTTGCTAGCTATGTGATTTTAGCCACAGCCTCCAAAGGTTGTCCTTATACTGCTGTTCCACAAATGTCCTGGCTTGCTATACTAAGGCTGTGCTTGTTGCTATTCTTTCTACAAATTTGCTGTCCCAACTCCTCAACAATTACCTTTAATACAAGCAGCTCTTTCTGCTACTGTCATACTAATAACAAGACTAGGGCCTTGTCAGGTATCAGCAACCTTCTAGGTTGTTGTTAGCTCAGCAATTATCACACTAAGAAAGTGTTAGTAAATAATATTAGCAAATATTATTAAAACTTACCACTCCTTGCCTTTCTTTAAAGGCTTTCCTCTTTTCCAACAGTATTGTAGCCTTCCTTTTAGTTTTTTTCAAGGTTACCCTAACTCTTATTCCAGTATCTATAACAGTCATCTTTTTTCTCCAATACAAAAGCTCTATCAGCTCCTTGTCAGTAAATATGTCCTAGATTAATTTCTATTAATAAAGTTAGTGACTGTTGATAAAGCTTAGCAAAAAAATATATCTCAAAACCTTTATCTTTATCTTCCTTTCTAGCCTTACTCTTTGCTTTGCTCTTAGAAGTCTTGCTGTGTTGTAGTAATATTGCTGGCTCTTTAGTGATTCTACTAGCTGCATGCTTAGGGGTTAAGGACTTTGCCTCTTTAATATCTCCATGACCTATGCTGCTCTCTTTCCTATAACCCTCACTACAGCTTGCATTTGTCACTATTATTAAATTACATAGAAGACACCAAAAACAAAACTCAGTCATTAGAAAATAAGTCTTTAAATAACTGAAAATACCTTAGTAATGTTACTAGCTCAGACAATTTCATTAGTGCTCACCATTATTTCAGCCTTTAGATCTTCTAAAAGGAACTTTAACAATAGCAAGGGAGGCATTTAGCAAAAGTATTAATAACAATTACTAAAAGAAGAGAAAAAAATACTTATAAAATGCTTATCAAAGTCCTGCACCCAGTCTTCCCCCTTATATCTCTCATATACTTTCTCACACCTCCTATCCACTTCTCCTAGCTTGGGCTGTTCCAAACTACTTCCTGCTATTTCAAACCACCATAACTAAGTCTCAAAGATAGCAATGACTACCAACTTGGGATTTATTGCTACCTGGACACATGCCACAATTCAGAATTCATCCAGCCTGCTGCAAGAAAGCCATACTTATCAAGTACTTTTTAAATTGTTTAGCAAGACCCAAGAACATGATGAAGAAATAAAAATAGTGATAGAAGTAATAAGATAAAAAGGTGAGAAAACTTGACAAAGTTCAACTGATTGCTAGCTGCTTTTATATTTTTGCCATTTTGTGTATTTTCTATTCTAGCAACCATGAGACTTTAGTTGAGGGGAGGATGATAAGACTTATTTATCACTAAGCACCATTACTAACATCTTTGAATATCTTATCTTATACAGCACTTGACTTAGCTATAGTATAAGACTTGGTAATTTTTCAGTTCTGTTTTTGGAGGTCACACATAAGTCACATGACTCATCACATGTGGAGTCTAGCCCCTGGGTCTAGAACAATATAGTTAAGACTTCAGCCTTAGCAACAATTGCTAGCAACACCACCTAATAACATTGGCAGTTTATCTGTCTTGATACATTTACTGAAGAACACACAACCATTTCTTGTCTTTTATTTCTCTTGTCTTTTTGAAATGCTTACAAATATATATAATCAGCATCTACATCTTATAGACCTTGATGTTTAGTATAATATATTTTCTTGACACTTAGTATGCAGATTTTCTTGACATCACATATATACACCTTCAACTCTTAGTAACCATACTGAGACTTAGTATGCATTCTTGACATTTTTGCAGAAATCATCTTTATTCTAACACTAATAAATATAATGGTGACTATCTTTCCTTTCTGAATACTATACTTACAAATAGTATAAATACTCCTTGTACATATCTAGTCTAACAATGAAGATGTATCCCTCCAGCTACTAGGCTTCAGATCTCTCTTTTATTCACCCTTATCATTATTAATGGCCTAGCAATAAGCTTTAGCAACCTAGCTTTGTTATAGTATGGATACTATCTGTAGGTACTTCTTAGCATTATTTGTCCTAGTAATGCTAGTGACTGCAACTAGCAACCAGTATTGTATTGTTATCTCTATTTTATACTAACTTGACTTACCTCTCTTTTCTCTATCTTCCTTCTGTTGCTAGGCCTTTACTAACCTTAGTAATTAATCTATTAGCATCTTCTTCCCCTAGCACTCTTTTTATTTTCATTTGTTTTCCCTCCATTTCTCTTTTGTCTTAATAACTCTTTACCTACATCTCTTATTACTGTCCTTTTATATACTTAGTCCTTATCTTTTGGTGAATCACCTTTCTCTCTTTAGTAATCTTTGCTAGAAAACCTTTTATCTTTATCTTTCTCCCCTCCCTCTTTATCTCTCAGCAACTTAGTGACTTTTTACTATTAACTAGCAACTTAGGCTAATAATAGCAACTTTCTTTCATTTGTCCTCTTTACATTATTTCTATTAGCTCCTATCTAATTGCTATATTTTAGGTCTTTTCTCTATATAGCAGCTAAGCAATATAGGAGTACATCAATACAGTGTCTAAGAGAGCTGATCATAGTACAAGAGCTGATGATAATGACAACATTGTGCCTTTTAAGCCAGAACTCTTTGCCATTCATACTTTGGAAGGGATTATAGTCTAAAGAGATGGGGCAAATATCCTCAAAGACATTTAATAAGGAAATCATGAAGGTGCCTAGAAGGATGTTATAGTATAGGCTACACAAATTCTTTAGGCCTGACATGTCAGTAGAGCTGAATCAGTACATGCTGGAGAATAGAATCTCTAAGATGAGCTGCTGACCTTTAGAGAATGTATTTATGTGCCTAACATTTAAGAATTCTGATAGTGTATTATAGAACAGCATCATGATTCTCAGATGGCAGGGTATCCTGGCAGATAAAAAACATTGGAACTGATGTTCTGGAATTATTAGTAGCCTTAGATATCTAAGTACATTGGCACTTACACTAGTACCTGTAACTTCTGCCTTCATACTAAACTTCATTATCAGTCACATATAAGCTAACTCCACTCTCTTTTATTCTCTACTAGCTGCTAGAGCATTGCTTTAGTATACTTCCTTGTCAAACTTTTAGATGTTTATAGGTATAAAGTAATTATAGTAGTGATAGATCTTTATAGGAAGTAAGTTCACTTCATCCTTACTCACACCACCTAATCTGCCCTGGAAGCTACCAGTCTGCATTGGAAGAATGTCTGGAAGCTCCATAGTCTTTCAGATGGATATATTTTAGATCAAGGCCCTTGGTTTGTAGCAGAATTTACTTAGGAGCTGTATTACTTACTTGGAGCAATGCTCTATATGACTACAGCCTATTATTTTCAGTCAGATTGACAGAGAAAGTATGTTTACTAGGAACTAGAGCAGTATCTGCAACTGTTCTATAATAAAAGATAGGATGATTGAGATGAGCTCCTGCTAGACACTGAGTTCTAGTACAACAACTATATTTACTCTTCTACACAGATGACTCCATTCTTCTTAGACATTGGACAACACCTATATATAGGCTTTGAGCCCCAAACACAACTTTCTAAGAATGACTCTATAAATGATTTTGTGGATAGGATGAAGAGAGTAGAAGAGGAGAAAAAGGTAGCATTAGAAAAAGCAAAAGAGAATATACTATAGTATCACAATCAATAACAAACACCAGTCCATATGTATAAGCCTGGAGATTATATCTATCTGGACAGCTAAGATATAAAGATAACACAACCATTGTAGAAGCTGTCCTATCATCACCTAGAGCCATTCAAGGTGAAAAGACAGGTAGAGCCCTTTATCTACTAGCTAAAGCTTCTTATAGGTCTATATCAGCTGCATCCAGTCTTCAACACCATCAAGCTATTTTCAACTTTAGAGGATTCCATTCCTGGCCAATGTCCAAAGCTCCTAGTGCTGCTCAATAATAAGGAGGAGTATGAGGTGGAGGAAGTGCTAGATAGTAGAGTGTTTTGAGGAGAGTTACAGTTCAAGGAGGATATAGTATTGAGAATATTTCTTAGAAACTAGAAGCAAATGTATATACACCAGCTCTGATCTAGGACTTCTACCAGACACCCCAATGCCCTTAACACAATTTACTATATCTTGATAGCAGATCAAGTGGACCTGTCCAAGTTAGACCCTATTCTTGTTTTTCTCATTCTAAGCTGTTTCTACATCTTTATCTATTGGTGATAAGTACTTTTGAACCAGAGCAATCTAACAGTACTATCTTAGAGTGTCTATGCTTTAGAATGCTAGATATCAAGGCCAATTGAGATGAACTTCCATTTTTGAAATTGGACTTTGGACTGTGTTATATAGTATTTTTATTAGAAGCTCTAAAGTCAATTTTCCAAACACTAGCATTGGGAATCCTCAGATTGTTCTCTTTAGATCTCTCTCTATTAGGTGAGTAGTTAGACCTCTAGGACTTCTCATAGACATTGAATAGACTTCAGATCTCCCTCTGCTAGTTGTATGCTTAGAAGAGAGGTAATTTTAAAACTCTACTAATTCTGCCCCATTGCCTTAGCAACCACTTCTGCTACCCCTAAGACCACCTTGCCCAACTCCTAACACCTTCTACCTGCTATCTTAACCCTGCTTGCATTCTATATATCATTATATTATTGGTTTCTGAGTTCTCTAAATCTCTGATCCTAGTAACCTCCTAGCTGTATCTTATACATCACTAGATCATTGGCTTTCAGTTTTCCCAAGCTTTAGGACTCCTTTGAAGGCCTGCCCATAGCTACAGGGCCTACTCTGTAACTCTACCAGATCTAGCTATAGGGCCCACTCCAGACCTATTCTAAGCTCTGCTGCAATAGGAAGCTGAGTCTCAGATGAGTGCTGCCTATCTATAAACCTCCTGTCTATGAACCTCTTGCCTTTGAACCTCCTGTCTATGAACTTTCTATATAGCTAAGTCTCCCCAAGATCCTCAAATATATAATCCTAGCCCTGCTGAAGTCAATTACTATTCTTAATATTACTTATCTTTCTGTCTATATCTCTATTTTTCTACTTATCTTATCTTTATCTCTCTTTCTTGATTATATCTTTGCTTCTCTCTCTATTTCACTATCTCTAATGTAGTTTGACTTAGTCCATGTAACATTCCTATAGACTTTATCAACCTCTGTCTATATATGTCACATCAACTTTGAGACATTGTCTAATGCCTAGATCAATTTCAAAACAGTTGTACATTCTATTTTCCATTATTGACTAACCAACTAGTGAGTTCTTGCTCTTGGAGGTGAGCCCTCAGATTCTTTGGATCTGACACTTTTCCAAGGGTCATTCCATTATATAGAAGAGATTTAGCATTGAATATATCAAATATACTAATCAAAATACTTGAAAAATTGTTTTTAAAACTATAAAGCATATGTTGGCCTATCTATTAATTGATTAGTGTTAATTCACATTGAATTCAGCTTATTAATGAAGCTTTAAACATATTATAGTGAATATATCAGTTTATAAGTGAATTTTATTGTTTTTAGACTATAGAAATGCTTATAAGATTGTTTTTTCAAATAATAAAGTATATATTGACCTAGCTATTAATTGATTAATGTTAAGTAACATTGAATTCAGCTTACTGGTGAAACTTTAACAACATTATACTGAATATGTCATTATACAAGTGAACTTTGTTGTTTTTAACAGAAGAAAGCATGTATTAGCCTACCTATTAATTGATTAGATGAAAATTTGACAACTTTAGGCTATTAATCTTACCCATGCAAGTGAATTTTATTATTTTTGAGTTATAAAAATGTTTAAAAAATTGCTTTTAAACCAAGTATATATTAGCCTATTTGTTGATTGATCAATGTTAACTCAAATTGAGTTCAGCTTATTATTGAAATTTTGACAACTCTAAGCTATCAATATTCTAGATATTGCATTATATAAGTTACTGTTAAAGTATTTTTAGTTATCTAAATGCTTAAAAAGTTGTTTTTGGAATAACAAAGTATATATTGGCCTATTTATTGATTAATTAATATTAATGAACATTGGATTAAGCTTATGATGAAGATTGAGTTACTGAGGCACATATATGGAGCTCTGACTGAATAAAGTGAAGTTAGAGTAGAGACTGAGTTACTGAGATATATATATATGAAACTCTAAGGTTGAGTCTGGACCTTAGTATTGAATGAACAAAATACAAAGATTTAACCAAATAAAGTGAGGTTGGGTCTGGATCTTGATATTGAGTCAAAGATCTTACTAAATGAAGTGAGGTTAGGTCTGTAGCTTAACTGTATACAGCAATGTTAGGATAGAGAGTAAGCATTGAGTTTTGAAATTAATGTGCTAATTGAGCATAGCAAAATTGGGGCCAGGACTAAGCACTGATTTTCAAATGCAAAGTTGGAGCTGGGACTCAGCATTGAGTTTTGAGATCAAGGCCCTAAAGAAATGCAGTAATGTTAGAACTGGAACTAATCATAGAGTTTCAAAATCAAACCCCAAACTGAGTACAGCAAAGTTGAGGCTAGATTAAGCATTGAGTTGGATGTCAAAGATTTAACTGAGAACTTTCCTGTTAGATTGGCATTTGCAATGACTATCAATAAATTACAAGGCCAATTGGTCAGGCATATTGGATTGGATCTGCAGTTTGCTGTATTTTCACATGGACAACTTGATATTGCACTGACTTAATGCACATCAGGCAATCATATTAAGGTGATTTTGTCACCAGACAATACAACAAGAAAGACAGCAAATATTATCTATCAAGAAATCCTTGGTGGTTTACAAATATAAGTATTGCTATCAACAGATTGAAATACTTTTACTAACTTCTATAGATTTTAGTACTTAATGGTTTTGTACTTGGATAGTAGTATTGTAATTGTAACATTTTGTATGGACTGCACAAATAATATATATTTAAGAAAGAGTGAGACTAAGACCAAGCATCTGTGCCGAAGGCACGGTCATAACACCTCGTATTTGTACTTGCGACGACTATCCAGGATTCTCCTCAACCCAACCGTGGGAAGATCACAGCCAGGTGGTGGTAGCGGATCAGAAGCGTTGCTCTGGTCATGGAATCATGGAAACTGGGTTACGAGGAGCTGTGCAACGAACTTTCGACTCTGATTGCCACCTTTCCGCCTCCATTTATTTTCATTCACGACACCGCTTGTCCAAGGATTACGGGTTCCACCGTTGTAACTCTTCTCGACAAGGTAGAAATTGAGGGCACTACAGGTCCTTCGAAACGCGTACACTTCGCGAAAGTAGACGCAATCGCGTGTTTTACAGCTCGATTGTTATACGATTCTATATTGAACGAGCTGACAAAATGGAATCCGGACTGGATTGATGGATGTCCTAACTGGAATCTGGAGGGGGACGCGCAAAGGTTTAACGAGAACTTTGATGGGTTTATTCGTGGGCTCCGCGTGGTTTGCTCACATCTGCGCGAGAAGTTGAAGTTGAAGGGTAAAGGGAAGGAAAAGGTGAATGATGTGCGGCTTGTCATTGTAATAGAACGCGCAGAGAGGGTGAAAGAAACTCTGCCAGAACTTCTTGTACCACTGACGCGGTTGACTGAGTTGGTGCGTCGAGAATTTCAGTATATGAGGCTTCAGCTAACCAGAAGCTGCAGACTCAACTTGACTTGTGCGTCATTTTACTGTCCGAAGTTAGGTGGGAGGATATACGACCTCCGTTAGGCGCCTCTCCTGACCCATATTTCATCGAATTACCCCCACTGAACAAAGAAGGTACGTTTCAATTGTGCTCTATACGGAAATTTGTCTCATCAAACCAAAGCTATCGTACAACGACTCACATCCAACTTCACCCCTTCCAGCGACCTTTCACTAGGTCCTTACCATCCATCCTTGAAAGGCCTCTATGCACATTTCGCAATTGTTCTATGTGAAGTCTGCTACCCCTTCACGCATGATCCCTTAGAAATCGAATACATCGCAGCTGCTCGATGGGCTGGCTTCGTGCAACCAGTTCTCGACGAACATCAACGTCTGCCAGCTGACGAAATGAAACTTGATGATGCAGAGGAGGCACAACTTCAACCTCCGTCAGGAGACGTTCGCATGCGACTCAGTCGGCTCTTCAACGCATCATTGAGCGCCGCTCTCGAAGAACTCTACCCCCGCCTCACCAATGCAACTGATTGGGTCGCTAAAAACAAGCCAGAGCCTAATCTACTTACCGCCCAGCCAGGACAGATTGCGAGAGGGAAGGACCAGCCTGGAACAAGCAAGGAAGCTGCTATATTGGCTCTGCCGCGTATGTCTCGATTCATCCTGGTGGCTACGTTTTTGGCTTCGACGAACCCGGCAAAATCAGATATACGTATGTTCTGGCGAGGTTTAGATGAGAGGAAACGAAAGCGGCGGGCAAGGAAAACGACGAAGAGTGGTCCGACAAAGGTGTGGTTTTATGTCTCGCCTACACCAGATACCTTCTTATTTTCTTGATTTTTAGGTCTCACAGAGACTCTTTGGGCCCGTAGCTTTCCCGCTCGATAGATTACTGTCTATTCTAGGTGCGCTGTTGGAGGAGAATGACGTTGAAACCAGGCTGCCCGCTCCCGAGTTGAGTGTTCCTGGTGAATATACAGACATGGAGACTAGCAGGGTTGTAGTCTACTCGGCAGTATGTAGTTAATTGGTGATACCTTCCCTTATTTTGACACGTCTTTCTAGGTGATAGAACTTACATCTATGCGCCTTATTCATCGGACAACACCAGGTGATAGGATCAACGGTCCGCCATCGTTCAAATGTGGTATTTCGTATGATGTGGCATTGGCATTGGCAAAGGAACTCTCTATTCCGCTGAATGACTTGATGTGGGATCCAACCTAGTGTACTGAGCAATGATCCAGGCCTAAGGGCTTTCTTGCTAATGTATCCGTACCTCCGAAAACACAACCTTTCTTATCAGGATGATCTCCTTGACAAACTGCCGTATTTTTCTCATTTACCCCCCTTCAATGCATCTCATCATTTGACTTGTACTAATGACTTGCATGCATACCACATGACCGAGAATACACAGCGTACCAGAAACTACCTGGTCCACCTGCTAGGCGTCGTACAACTTGTGTCTCCAACTCACCTGGGTGGTTTGGATAGCTGAACGGTATGCATGAGGAAAAATATTATACATGCCATTCACCTGACAATGCGTGAATCTATGTGTTTCCCTTACTTAGTCGCAGGGTGGAGGAAAGAGTTGCGAATCGAGAGAGCGACAGAGTGGAAAACCAAAGCCGAAGGAACCGAAATTCGAAAAAGATCTTGTGTGGCACGCCGCAAGATTTGGCACGCCGCAAGATTGGCCATGCGCACTCTCACGTCTTCTTACTTACCGCCTGCGAGTGACCCTTCCTGTACTCCCTGCACTTGTGGATGCCGCTGCCAGTGCATAGAAATGAAGTACATGTCCATTTGTTATACGCGGAGCACGTCTCAGAGAGGGAGCGTAGTCCGCACAGATCACCCGAGCAAAATTCTGTCATGAGCAGTTCATCTGGCTTTGACGATTCAACCAGCGTCTCCTGTCGACGGCTGGGATGCAGGTGGACACGATTTTCGAGTGTAACTGACAATTGAGGTTCATGAGATTGTGGCAGTATTTGACCGCTCCATGCCAAGTCTACTTGGGGCGCCGAAGGAAAGCTTGCATAACGAACGTTTGTAACAACCACGAAGTGTTCTGCCAAAAGAGAAATACCGTGATCCGGGGGACTATGTTAGTGATGATAGGGAAGCAAACGAAATAATAGTCGAGTGAACATATAGGGAAAAAGAGGTTAAACCGCGACGCGCTCCAAGTGTCGCTTACATAGACGGCTGATCGATTCACTTTGGTTTGTCAAGTGTTTTGCGCTTAGCCACCATGTTCTTCATCGTAAGCCCTCTGTGCTCTCCACCTATCCTTTACCTACACCTAATCATTGAATCCCTTTGAAGAAAGAGCTGACCCACACCATCCTTCTCCACCCGTCCTACTTCGGCCCGCGGATGCTCAGCTTCCTCGAGTCAAAACTTTACAGCGATGTCGAAGGAACATGTCTAGGTCAATTCGGGTACATTATCGCTGTGGTTTCAATCCTTGACATCGGGAAGGGCATGGTGCTGAGTGGCAGTGGGCAGGCGGAGTTTATCACGCGGTATCGAGCGATTGTTTATAAGCCGTTCAAGGGTGAAGTGGTAGATGGGGTAGTGAATAACGTTAATAAGGTGAGTGTTCGTGGTCCCAATTGAGTCCGTAACGGAGAATCGGATTGAGGGGCTTATGTTGCGTGGGGTAGATGGGCTTTTTCGCGGATGTTGGACCGTTGACAGTGTTCGTGTCGCATCAGGTGAGTAAGCTCTATCTCGTGGGTCCTGACATGGCTTATGACCTTTCTCGTTCAAAGCTGATACACCCGGACATGAAATTCGACTCTAACTCGAATCCACCATCATTCGCTTCGGAGGACCAGGTACGTATCCTGTTTTGTTGTCCCTCTGGTCACATTGAAACACTGCCCACTACCTTAATAAAACTTCGCGACATCCTCTTTTTGTATCTTATTTTATGTCGTTGTTAAACATCTAGATAATTGAGAAGAACACTCGGATACGACTGAAAATAGTAGGGACGCGTGTCGACGCGACGGAAATCGTATGTTGCAATCTAAAATCTCAAATGCCATACGTCGCTGATTCTCTGCGAGATCAGTTTGCGATCGGTACAATAAAAGAGGACCATCTAGGGGTTATAGACTAATTCTGTCACTCATTTAACTTTTCTTTTCATTCTACTCTTGTTCGTCAGTGACTTCTAGTGATATGATTCATTATCGCACTACTTCCGACCTCAGGTTTACTTTGGAGTGTGCCTCGCCGTTTGGTGGGACTCCCGGTGAGTTTGCAGTTAGACTCCCTATGATGGTATCAATCAAACAAACTCTTTACGGTGTCCACCACACCGTAGAGGAACCATCTCCTCGTTTTAATCCCGTGTGAAGTCGAGCGAAATGAACACGACTCACAGATCATCCTCGTGTTAGGATTCTTTGTCAAAGTATAAGGCCTTGTGACTTGCGTAAACATACCCGATTTGCGTTTTTATCAAGGTTTGGACCGTCTTGTACCGTCTTGTACCCTTGAACATAATATGCGTGGGCCACATCATCCGAGCGACAAAGTATCTCTTGGCGGCTTGAGTCAGAACTTGTGATACGCAATTCTTTCTGCAAACTTTAGCCCAGTCTTGGCCTGGATCAGATCATTGGAACACCAGGTAACCATATTTATTCGTAAGGTGAGACAAGGACATTAAACTGTCGATTTAACTTGCGAAGGTCAGAAATTCGGACTCTTGGGGGCACTGACGCACCAGTCATCATCGGAAACTTCTTGTACCCGCATTACGACCCCTCTGTTGTCGTACAGCCTTCTGACCCTTGGTCCCCAGATATTCCTGGCTAGTATGCTGATGCATGCATGAGAAGAAGCTCAATATGACCTTATCTCCAATCGATAGCACGTTCATTAAAAATGGCTGTATCCAAATTCCAGGGACTGAACGAGTATCTGACAATCTAAGAGTACTCGGTCGTTTGCTCGTACTTGTTCTCATAACATCCAGATCAGTCTAAGGCAATCCCATTTTCCCAACTGCTACTGTACAATCCATTTCTATGCATATACAGTCCTCGCTCTCCTATCGATGCTTCCTATACTCCACACGACCTTGGTGATAATTCGGTGGGAAAGGGCGTGTACGGATTCTAGAAAGGTGACATACGTGTCACAAACTTACGACTCGATACACGTGTACACTTCATGTCCCCTTCATGTATTGATATAACGCCAATTGGAATGGCAAGACTAGCAAACTATAGTCTCTGGACGCCATTCTAATTGGGTTTCGATATCCATGGTTCATCTTTACCTCTTCAATCCAATACCCAAAGTCCGGCTCTGGTCGCGTCTCTTCCTCAAGGGGTCAAAACACATCCTAGAGAGCGTCTCGGAACCTAAGAACAAAGGCTCTGGACAGCTGAGTCTACGATGTACGTCGTATTTGGAGACACCCACTCAGGCTCCTACTACCAAGGATGAACCGGCCTGGCACTTTGATTCTTATATCAATTCTCGTAATGGTTTCTTTGTCTTTCAAGTAGAAAACACCTTATTCAATGTGCGTCGTAAACTGCTGATGACTAGTGTACATAATATTGAATTCTTATCCCGAAGGTCCATCAGATTATGCTTTCACGGGAGCCCTCTGCATTTGACGATATGCTGTGTCTCCCTCGACGAGCTGACGACTTTGAAGGAAATAAGGAAACCCCAGTCTTATTGACAGACACTGCTCAACAATTTCGAGATTTCTTGTGGGCTTTGTATGCACCGTGCGCGTTGACTGCTCCTTCATCCAAGCCCCAGTTGATATTCTATTGTAGGCCAAATGAACTATTTCTTGAGACCGGTATCGAACGTCTCCTTAATGTTGCAATGGTTGCCAACAAGTACTGCCTGTCTTCACTCGAGGCCTGGACCATCAACCGTATTTATTCATTGGCGAAAGATCCAACTTCATCACTGCCCTTACAATCCATACCTGTTGATCTTTGTGCTCAAATGCTTGATCTAGCAATACTTTGCGACCACCAAAAGTTACAAGACCTCGTGACGCAAGTTTTGATTTCTCGTACTCTTTGGTACGGTGCTTCGCCCGAGGTTGTACTGGGTTTCGCCGAGAAACACTGCTTGCGTACGCTGACTGGGGTCTGCTACTACCGTCAATTAATTTCATTCGAACGTTCATTGGGCCGGAGGAACAGCCGTATTATTCAGACGGTGTTCCCTGCGTCAATGGATGTCGAGAAACGCATGTGCTTCCTTGCTGCGCATCATTCACTACTCACCCTTTGGCGAAGTATTCGTGCCGTCCCTCCCGCGTTATCGTGTGTAGGTTGCCCATCCCACGTGGATTGTGAGGTTGCATGGCAGCACATGTGGTATTCGGCTTGTGAAATGGACGAAATATTACGACATAGCTCTGCGGATGTTTTAGGCCGAATGAAAGCACTTATGCTAGGGTTGAGGAAGGCGATGGCTGATGCGCCATCTATGTGTATCCAATGCAAGATGGCAGCTCTAGAAGCTATTACAGAGACTCGTGACGAAGTTATAGAAGGGCTGATCATACATTTCATGCAACCTATGTAACTTGAACCTTGGTCCGTCGTTGACTGAGTTCTCTTTGGATTGACACTGACAGACACGCTCTTGTAGATCGGCATCGATAATCATCGAGTTCGCGACCTCGCCGGATTCATGTTTAACGTATTTGCGCTATTCGACAAGGCAGAAACAAATGCAACAACCCCAAACCATCATAAATGGTCACAAGTTGACCTGCCTTCTTGGCTCTCTTCAGCCTGGATGGGCATATTCGCTATCGAGCGCTTGTTCTTGTCACAGCTGCTCAGCTTCGAGCTTCCTTTTGAATCCTCGTATTTTATTGGGGTTTGTGCTCAGAATACAGCCGCCTAGAACGGGTGAGTCACTACAAAGGGGTGAAGTGATATTTGGTTCCTTGCAGGGCATGTTCTTATTGAGAGGGAAGGTATATATGTATCGCAGGAGCGATCATTTAACCTACGTATTTCTGAATTCGGGGACACGAAAGGGGCAAAAAGCTATGGACTGGTGACCAAACAGAATTTGAATTGTTCTTTCAAAATAAATGATCAAGGAGAGGAGAGGCTGGACAAGAAATCATCAAGAACAGAAATTCTAACTCAGCTGCTGACCACACTCACAATAATGTGCATGATCAATGACACTTCCTGATTTTGCATGATACAACAAACATGACGGACACTTGTGAAAGCTTGTACAGAGATAAAGATATTTTGCGCATCGCATACACATAACACACCCTCGAGAGATAGTTGTCTTTTGCTTGCGGCTGACCAGCATAAGGAACTGCAGAACCAGGCTGATCGGATATTAGTATTTTGGGAGTTTCAGCGAATATTAAATATCATCTCAGGCCGTGTACGTATAGATTTTTCATGCTTGAAAATGATTCTCCCCAATCTACAGGGTTACAATTTGCAAAGGCTGTCGTAGACAGGGTAGTGTTTTGTAAATCGGACTTGTGTTAAGGCTATGTCAACTCGATTTCAACTATGGGATATCCACCTGGCCTCAGTATCGTAAGAGGTCGCGGAAATGGAGCCACTGATCCTTTGTGCAATATCTTAGGTCTGTATTAGTAGAATTCAGGTCGCAAAAAACACGAAGGGATTTGGCTTAACTTCACGTACGATGCAGCCAACAAGACCGAGGAAATGAGTGAAGCGGATTCAACTGGTCCCGGATTTAAATGTTACCGTACATACTAACACCAAACTTTCCAGGAATTATGATAGCATGTAAGAGACGGTATAGTCCAAATTTCAAGGCATCCTGAGATACAAAGGACAGACTAGTCTCTGATTGTAACAGTGGGGTGATTCAAAAGTCCAAAATTGAGTGCATTCCTTTGCTCTTCCACACTTGCCCTCAAATGCTGACACATGACTTCACACGTCCACTTAAATGAGCTGTTCTATCCCATTGGGAGGTTCTCAGACTCAAACCCCCAACTGGGACCTGGTTCCGACCTTGCTGCCTGCACTTGGTTAAGGCCTTGATAAATAACTCAATAACTTAATTTCAGCCACAACCTTGCTGTGCTCAGTTAGAGCCTTGTGTCCATTAACTCAATGCTTGATTCCAGCCCCAACCTCATTGCACTTGGTTAGGGCCTTGTTCTGGCTCAGTACTAGTCAGTGGTAAACATAAAAAATAATTAATTCAATTCCAAAAAAGGAAAGGGGAAGAAAGAAAAAGAAGAGAGGGAAAGTGGACTGAACTTACCTCTCTGTTGTACTTGTTACAGTTTTAGAAATGATATGTATGGATTATGCTATATTTCTCCAGATTTCCAGATGTTTGCTATATTGTTCAAATCAGACTAAATCCTTTTTAGGTTCCTAATCTTGCAGATTCTGCTGATTGCCAACACATAGTTCCAGCTGTCAGTGACTCTAAACTAGCAAACAAGGCAATACTATGTTGATAGTATACCTTGAAGGTCAACTTATGGCTCCTACCATATGTTTTCTGATACTGAGCTATCTTCTTGCTTCCACTGTACTCACTGTGTATTCTCAGTCTGAGTCTGTTTAAACCTTGGACCTTTGGTTGAAGAAAATGATAATTGAGGATTCTCTAGGATTAGTGTCTGAATAATCTGAATTTAGAGGTGGATAAAATAGTTGTTGTGATAAAGAAGCATGCAAATTGACAGTAGAGAAAGAACCACTGAAAATGTTGAGCAGTTCTTAGAGATTGAGGGAAAAAAACATTCAAGAAAGAAGAGGGTACAGTGGCTCAAAAAACTGTCCCAATATTTTATACTTTTTGAAAGATGACATTGGCATGAAAGTATCAAAAATTCTGGTCAAATCATGTAAAATACTATGGCATTGCATCTATAAATTGTATCCTAGCCTATGTAATTTAAATCAAAACTGATGGAGTAATGGCCATTTTAAAATATTCACTCATTGAGACAGTTTTTTGAGCATCTCTGATTTTAGTATTTAGTACTTTGTATGTCCTCCATTTGCCTTGATGACTGCTTGAATCCTTCTAGGCATGCTTTCTATCAGTCTTTGGCATACTTCTGCTGGTATTCCATCCCACTCCTTTGCAACCCTCT
>JABCKS010000226.1:0-28136 GCA_018851325.1 Termitomyces sp. DKA19 | reverse complement strand
GGCAAACCTGCAGACCTGTAAGATTTATATCATGTAAGTTGACAACTGTACAATAGAACTATGCAGTATATGAGTTAAAAACACTCACTATCTTAGAAGTCCTCCTAAAATGGAAGAATAAACTAATGGGCTATAAGATCTATATTATTATGGATTATAAGGCCTTGGAATTTTTCAAAACTCAAGTGTATTTGTCTCTGCAACAGCATTGCTGGATTGATTATATGTTGTGGTATCAGTTCAACATAACATGTATCAAAGGAGAGTTGAATAAGGTTGTAGGTTGCTTGTTATAATACTTTAAAAGTGATATGCATAAGGAACATTTATTATGCCTATGACTTTGTCCAAGTAGACAAGCAGATCAATTCTAAAAGCAAAGATTTGCATCTATATTGGTTCTAGGAAATAGCAAAACATTATATTGTGATTTGGGCTATGCAGGCTTACAAAATATACTATAGCAACTGGCTTGAAAAGCAAGTAGAAGCATAAGACCTTGAAGCTTAAGGTCTGACTAATGCACAACTAGCCACTATATAGCCAGAAGTGGAATTGTTGTTCAGTGATAACAACTTAACAGTGGGACAGGCTTTAGAGATGTCTGATCTTAGTCCTAGAGCTGGTGATTTAGGAGATATACAACTGCATATATATATCCAACAAGGATACTCAAAAGATACTCTCTTTGTTGAGATACTTAACAAACTCAAGGAGTACCCATGCTTTGTCATCAAACAGAAGCTCATTTATATGGTGAATACTGAAGGTACAAAGGTGCTGTGCATACCTCATAGGAAATTGTTAATCATAATAATACTAAAATAAGCCCATAATATTGTTAAGTACTTCAGATACTAAAAGATGCTCAAATACATGTGTCAATCATATTGGTAGCACAAATAGCCAAAGAAATGAATTAATTCTGTATGACATGCAAAGTATGTCACTATTTGAAGATGTTGAATCAGAAACTAGCAGGGAAGCTGTATTTGCTTCCTATTTCAGTGAAACCTTAGAACTCTATTAGTATGGACTTTGTTGGCTTGTTTTCTGAATTATGCAGTTTCAACTACCTCTAGGTAGTTATATGCCATATGACTAGTATAGTCTGTCTTATTATAGTGAATACAACAATAAAGGCATTGGAACTGTTATAGATTTATCTTAAGGAAATAATATGTCTATACAGGCTATCTAGTTTAATCAAGATTCCAAGTTCACTTCCAAATGATGGAAGGAGCTGTATAAGCTGCTTAGAGCATAGTTGTTCATGTCAACTTCTTTTTATCTGCAAATGGATAGTTAGACAGAGTATGCAAATTACAATGTTATATAAATTTTCAGAGCATTTGTTTGTCCTAACCAGAAGGACTAGATGGATTGAATATCACTGGTTGAATTTGCAATTAATGCAAGTATGTTATAGACTATGGAATATATTTCCTTTGAGCTTGACAATGGCTACATACCATCAATGATCAGGAAACTTTGTACTGACAAAGTAATTTATTGTAGGATCAAGAACTTTGCACAGAATGTGCTGATGAATATATTATTTGCACATAATGCAATTATTGAGGTATGTATCTTTTCAGATATATGATGCTTATAATTGTCAGAACAAGAAGCCAGCAATCAAAAAGGGTAGCCTAGTGTATTTATTTACTAAGAACTTGACTTTGCCTAAGGGATAGGCTAGTAAGCTATGTCTGAAATAGGTGGGACTATATAGAGTCCTGGATACTGAGCCTAGCATATCAAACTATGTATTTGAATTACTGGCTGTGCTGTAGGTGTGGTACATCATGCCAAAGTTTCATATATTACTATTATAACTATATATGGCAAACAATGATGCACTGTTCCTAAACTAGGCAACACTTAAACCATACAATTTTGGCACAGCTGACAACCAAGAGTAGTTTGTTGATAACCTTATTAGTCATTGCTGGATGTAGTTTGAATACCTCAAATTTGAAGTGTAATAGAGTTTAGAGGACACTATATGGAAGCCCCTGGATAACTGTAAATTGCTTGCAGTGATAGATAGATATTTGGAATTACAGGGCATTAAATGCCCTAGGCACTTTGTACAATGTGTATAGAGTACATAGAGTGCTGGGAGGCTATAATTTAGCTAAGTCTAAATGATGAATTGGCAGTATGCTCTTGTAACTATGGCAAATGCCAATGCTATATACTATATAACTAGAACTTTGTGTATATTTGGTCTGCTTAGTGGACTTTAGAGATTTTTTTCTTGTTTGTTTTTTCTGGTTTGACACATCACTGATATGTAGCTTGTAGTGAGAAAAATGGCCTCTCAGGGCTCTACTAAGCTTAGATAGAGTTTGCAGAGCTCTAGAAGGGGTAAGTGACTTGTACAAGGTTATATAGTAACATTTGTATTGGAAAGTTAGCAATATACAGTTATAGCCTATTCAGGCCATGAGCAGCTACTATCTTATAAGACTGTCAAGACCCCACCAATTTTACCCCACCAACCTCTGTCACTCCTAAAAACTATTCAAACTACCCTTGCTTGACCCTTGAGTATTCCCACTCCCTATCTGACCCTGCTATGACTTATGCATTACCAGATTACTGGTTCACATGCTCTCAAACTCCAATCTTAACAATTTCCCTGAATATGCCCTATGCACCACTGGATCACTAACTTATACATTTCTAAGTTATAATGCTCTCTTAGGGCCCATTTCTGTCTTAAGACAATCCTGTGCCTATGGATTGCACTGCAGAGCCTGCTTTAGACTATACCTATATTCTATTACAATAGAAGCTAAGTTTTGGGTGGGCACTGCCTACTTGGAAATCCTCTACCTTGCTCAACTTTTCTGGAAACCCTGAGTATATAGCTCCAAGCTGCTTATAGTCAATTAGTAGTCTTGATATTGTCTACTTTTGTCTACTTCTTATCTCTCTACTCTCTCTGTCTCTTTCCTACTCAATTTACTCTTTTTCTCTCTCTTTCTTTTATTCTCCAGTATAGTCATTTTAGTCCACAGAACATTTCTATAGACTTTAACAAGCTCTGCCTACTTTATATCAGCTCCAGGACATTACTTAGCATCCAGATCACCCTTGAGACACTTGTACATTCCCCTTTCTATTATTAACTAATTAACTAGCAGGTTTTTATTTTTAAAAGTGAGCTCCTAGGTTCTCTGGACCTAATATAATATTAAGACTTCCACTGCTCATTGGACACTTGATAGTTCACTACACTGCATCTCTCTACTGGCCCACTGCCATTTATGCTATGGATCTCTATGGCAACCCAATTATACTAACCTATTATATATAGCTTCTGGTCACTTTCTAGAACAATCTGACCTTCTACCCCTACCCACTTCTCTTTCAACTCTTATATTGGTACTGGCCAATAGCTATGCATAGATTTAGGCTGGGACTCTCAGTAAGTCAGGGCCCAGCTCCCAACTGATGTTTCCTGGCATCTTCCTTTATATAGAACTCCTATATAGGACTATATCTGGAAGACCTGCTAAGAGCTTTGAACATAGAGTAGAATACTTTGGTATTTGCTAGCACTAGTATATTTGCTGCTGGAGTAGAGCACACACCAGGGACTGAAGGCTATCTGCCTCTAGCCTTGACTGTATATTCTACACCTCTCTAAAGGAGGCCTATGGCAGCTTTGGCTGTCCTTACACCTCCTATACCTACTGGGCTTGGAAACATGTCCAAAATGGGAGGAGACCCTCTACTTTGATAGGAGGAGTGTATGGTGGACTACTCTTGGCAATGTAGCATAATTTTATAGAAACTTTAACTTCTATAAGTAGACTTTTCTTAGAGGATCCAAAATCTCTTCAAGAAACTAAAGCAACCTACCTTAGAGGTCACTACTGAAGTCAGGGCAGATTATCTAGTAACACTCTTCAAGCTTTACAAGTAAGGAAACCTATTAGTATAAGTGCTTAACCTTTTCTGAGGTAATGCTTCCTTGCAGAATGAGCTGTACAACCTAGTCAAGGAAATTTACATATTGCCATTGCCAGGAAGGTTTGAAGACCCCTCTGATCCCATATTTTCCTTCTACTTGCAACAAGAAATGGACTCAGTGCTCTGCCAACCTACCAATACCCAAGATGCTAGAAACTGATACTAAGATAACCTGGACACAGCTTTTGCCCTCCTCCAGAACCTCAACCCCTTCAGCAGACTGTTTGACCAATCTGTTATCAGAATAGTGGGACTCTTAACTTGCCTTTGCTCTAATTCAGCCTCAAATGCAGAAATCTTCTATAAATAGGACTGGAGTGGCCAAGGAGCCATTACAAAAGCCTAATAAGCTGTACTGACTATAAAGAATGGTAGAAACACTTAGTCCAAACATACTCTTCATTGATGAGAAGCCCTGCAAGAAGCCCACAATGGATGCTTTGCCACCTTAAAATTCTCAAGCCTAGGATCCACTCCTATAGTTCAACTTTTATAACCTCAACCTTTATTATCTTTTCCCTGCACAACCCCACTCCTTTCCTACTGCTTCCTTGCTGACATTAACACTAGCACCCTTGGCAATACTCAGCCATCTTTTAGGCCTCTTTAGAACCCTTAAGGGACTCTTTGGACCACCAGGAGACTCCTTTGGACTCTTTAATAGACTTTTTGAAGAGTCTTCTGAGTGGATTCTGGAAAAACTACCTTCTAGACCAGGATAAGAGGCACCCCCTAGCAGAAGACCTCTAGGAGGAGGACTCTCAGGAAGATGGAGCCCTACTATAGGCATGTTCCTACTGAGAGGAGCAGGGAACCATTATTACTATTACTATAATACTACCTCTCCCTATAGAAACTCTGAAGAACAAGTGGAGACCAACAAAGTCCATGAGGTTCTAGCTTATAAAGAATGGCTAGACATCTAGAAACTGGAGCTCTTCCATAGTTGTAACTCTTAGAAGTGGTGCACTTTTCTGGTACAATATCTTAATACTTTTTAGAGAAAACCTAATACTTTTGCCACTGATAGGGTCCATATTGCATTTGCCTCCTCCTACTTGTAAGGAAATATCTTGGACTACTACATGGCTCTTCTCTGATACAATCCCTACTACCTATTATTCTCCAATTGAGAAGCCTTTGTGCAGAAATTCTCATCAAAGTATGGAGTTTATGACACTGTTGCTAAGGCCAAAAGAAAGCTTGTATTGCTCTTACTGTCTTTGGAGGAGTGCTTTACAATGTTTATAGTCTAATTCAAAAAGAAGGCCTACAAAACTGGCTGGAATTACTATGCACTACATTTCCAACTAAATGAGGCCCTCCTCAAGCAAACTTATAAGGTCCTTTGCCTTACACTAAAACAATCTACCTACAAGGACCTCAAGAGCCTTATCATCCATATTGACTAGTACTACTAGAAAGACCCTGCTAGTTCTGGGGCCAACTACTAGAACTACTCCTGCCTCTTAGAAAAATCTTGGCAACCCTACAATAGACCTCCCTGACTCCCTAACCTTACTATAATCAACTCCCCTGCCTAGAACTCTAATCAGCCAAGCCTCAGAAATACTATGCAATCTCCTGTCTAATCTCAGGCAGTTACTCCAGACCTTAACAGTTAAGACAATATTCTAGCATAGAATGATAGCAACTTTGAGTTTGTAAATGAAGGCTCAGAGAATGAACTACTGCAGGCTAACCAGTCATATTAGCCAGACTGGCCTTAAGTAGCTGTTTCTGAGGAGACAAAGAAGCAACAATATAGAGCAAAGATGTGCCTGCTCTGTGGCAAGCCCAGGCACTTTGTCTAGGAATGCTCAGAGTGGGGCACCCTTAGATGAGCTATCTAGACTATAGATAGAGACAAATTTGAATTTCAGTATGTGGAAAATGAATTAGCAATTTAGTTGACTCAGAAGATGCACTGAATTATAGAATCAACCCTGATAGTCTTCTCTACCATAGTTTTACATATATGCACTTTGGTAACTGCTTTGAACATCCTCATAGCTTATCTCTCCTCCTAATTCTCTTAATTCTTCTTGCTTCAAACCTCTCTCACTCCCTTCCCCTGCTCCATGATGAGATCCATCTGTTGCTGAGTTTCATTAACAACATTTCTGCCAATCTTACCTGTACAGCACATAACCTAAGAATATATTACAAGTGGTCTAGACCCAAGGTTTGGAAAAATGTAGCCTTTTGTATGAAACCTTAGTGATCATGAGATATCTGGAATCACAAGCTTCATCATGTGGAGTCTAGTTTTAGAATCTAGAATGACCAGGCTAAGAACCCCCTTAACAATGATGACTAGCAACAACTCTTAGTAACATAGGTACTTTGCTTTCAAAAGACAATAAATATCTCATAGACACATGACTTCTTGGACCCTTTTTATTTTTCTTGATTATGAACATACTTGAATAGCATCTATACTTCAAATACTGATATATGGTATGCTTGCTTATTTTTCTCTTTGAGATGCTCATTTATTTTTCATTTGACACATATTATATACATTTCTGACATTGTATACTTATAGCTAGTTACTATCCAAACATTGGTATAAATTTTTAGACATCTTGACATATGCCATTACCTCTAGCAACCACTTTTCCTTTCTTGCTTACATTATTTACCACAGTAGTACTCTATTCATAATACCTCTCAGCTTCAAATTTCATTTCTGGTCTTCTTCATCACTGTTAATGGCTTAGTAGTAAGTCTTAGTGAACTTATCCTTAATTTAGCATAGTACCAAGTATGGGTGCCTTATAGTATTATAGTGTCTTAGCAATGCTAGCAACTATGGCTAGTGACTAGTTTTGGTATCTGTCCCCAATTCTCATTTGTTTTGATTTATGTTCCTGCTCCTATCTCTCTTTATTACTAGGCCATTACTAGCCTTAGCAACTTCTTCTAGCAATTATTTGCTTAGTAACCCATTACTCTTTTATCCCCTTCTTACTACTCTTTTATACCTTAGCAACATTTGCTACTTTTCACCCTCTCTTACTTAGTCCTTGTTTATCCTTAGTAACTACTTCTTTTTTCTTAGCAATTGTTTTGTCTCTACCTTTTTTTTTTTCTTATCACTTAGTGACTTAGCAATCTTCTGTTAGCAACTAGCAACTTAGGCTATCATTAGTGACTCCTCTCATCTGTACCTTTATTACTCCTTTACATCACTATCTTACAGCTCTAATTATCTGGAATATCTACCAACTTGTCCTCATATACACTTTCTATTGCTAGCTATTCTATCTAGTTGCCAATGTATTTATAAGTTTTCCCTTTGGTTTCCTGCATGGCAGCTAGACAGCATAGGAGCACATCATTTAACACTGTCAACATCCTGGTCAACAGAGGTGCCACTGACAACTTCATTGATAACAACTAGGTCCACCTCTTATTCTTACCTTGGATTTGATTGTCCAGCTCTATCCAGCTCCAGTTGTTCAATGGCAGACTGTCCTCTGCCAGAGAAATCACCTACTATATATATATTCCCCTGCATTTCAAGAATGACATGCAGCTAGAGCTCCAGATGCTTATTATCTAGCTATATGAATCTACTCTTGTAGTCTTAGGCCTTCCTGAGTTATGGTTGACCAACCCCTACATCAACTGGCAGACTCTTACTATAGCTCTAAATTTCATGGATCCCTCCACTATCTCTTTCTCCCTCCCCTCTAGCTTAGACCTGATAAGTGCTAGGAGCTTTAGCAGATTGCATTCAATCTTAGTATGCTTCTTCATTATTAATGTCACTCTTCAATCTATAAATACTACCTACACCACACTTCTGGACAGCAAGGCTACAGGAACCTTCATAAGTAGGGAGTTGGGTCTCTCAGGTAAGGCATTAGACATTCCAGTTGAGCTGTAACTCTTCAATAGCAACTCAACACCTTCTAGAATAATCTCCTATCACTATATTAATAGCATCTGCCTTACTAATGGCCTAGAATTCTCCATTGACCTCCAGATTACTCAGCTACATTCTGCCATCCTGATCATTCTTGGATTACTCTGGTTACATAAGGCCAACCCTAGCATTGACTGAAACTTAATAAGCATCATGTTTGACAGCCAGGATGCTTAGTTAGCTGCCAGAATATTGCTCCAATCACAGTACTTTTCCACTATTGAAGACAAACCTGACCCCAACTATTTCTCCACCCTAAACCCCAGCTCCCCCTGCCAGCCCTTGCTGCAGGACCTTAGAGGAAAGGAAGGGAACTGTGATGCTAACAAGCCTCATTCTCCAGAAAACCTTAATATCAATGCCAAAGCTTTCCTCTCCATCCCCCCTTCCACACCCTTCTCTATAGCCACACCCTCTGCTGCAACTTTCCATCCTAAAAGCTTCCTCCAACCTCCACTTCCCAACTTCTTTCCACTCATCCCTCATAACAAATTCAGAGGGCCATCTTTGCTCTAAACTGCCTTTTCTAACCTAAAAAACTCTTAAATCTTAAATGAGGAAACCCTTGGACACAGTCATTGTATTATAGGGGCCACCCCATTTGCCAGGATTCTCTATGATGGGACCTAAGTCTACCAGCTGTATATAAACTCCATTGAACAGCTCTGAGGCCAGAAACCTTTGGACTCTAATAAATCCAAGGAGGAGATTCTGTGTAAAGTTGTGTCCTCTGAATACCATGAATTTGTAGATATATTCTTGAAAGGAAGCACTAAGAAGCTCCTCTCATATTGATTTTATGACTATCAGATTGACCTAGAAGAAGAAGCCTCTCCCCCTTTAGGAAAGGTCTACAACATGTTGGAAACCAAGCTCTAAGCCTTCAAGGACTATATGGACAAAATGCTGAGAAAAGACTTTATTCAATCCTCCTCTTCCCCTGCTAGAGCCCTGGTTCTCTTTGCTAAAAAAAGGATAGCATGCTCTGCCTCTGTGTCAACTACTGATGGCTAAACTAGATTACAAAGAAGAACTAGTACTCTCTCCCTTTTATCAGAGACCTCATAGACTAACTCTGGTAGTGCCAAAGTCTACACAAAAATCAACCTTTGCTCCAGATACAACAATGTTTGCATTGCCCCTAGACATGAGTAGAAGACTGCTTTCCAGACTTGATATAGGCTCTTCAAGTACTTGGTAATGCCTTTTGAGATGACCAACTTCCCTGCTACCTTTCAGTATTTTATAAATGACATCTTCTATGACATGAATAATGTCTTCATAGTGATATATTTGGACAATATCCTCATCTACTCCAACTCTCTTGCAGAACACCAGAAACACATCTAATATGTCTTAGAGCACCTTTAGTAATATAACCTCCATGCCAAACCTAAGAAATGCTTCTTTCACATATAAGAAGTGAAGTACCTAAGCATTATAGTCACTCTAAAAGGTGTCTGCATGGACTTAAGCAAAGTCAATGCTATCACCAACTGGCCCCATTCACAGAATATAAAGGAACTCTAGTCCTTCCTTGGCTTCACAAACTTCTATTAGAGGTTTATCAACAATTACTTTGGAATTACAAAAAAACTCACTTACCTTATCTAGAAGGACACCTTATAGAACTGAGACTCAGATTTTTAAAATGTCTTTGATTTTCTCAAAACCACCTTCACTTCTGCCCCTGTCCTTCAATACTATAACTCCTCCCTCCCCATTATCCTTGAGTGGGATGCCTTTGACTATGCCCTTACTAGAATCCTCTCTAAGACCAACCCCAACACTTAGAAACTTTGCCTTGCTGCATTTCATGCTTGCCCTATAATCTCCACAGAATTAAACTACAACATCTATAACAAAGAGCTCCTTACAATTATGGAAGCCTTCTGATAGTGATATTAGAAGAAGAGCATACCTGAAAGGTGCCTACTATAGCATCTAGGTCTACTCAGACTAAAATAACCTCCAGTACTTCATGACTACCAAGCAACTCAGCTGCTAGCAGGCCTAATAGTCTGAATTGCTGTCTGAGTATGACTTTGTCATCTAGTATTGCCCTGATTATCTCAGAGCCAAGTCTAATGCTCTGGCTTAAAGGCTCAATATCTATCTATAAAAGTCCTTTGAGGCTAGATAGAATGCTCTCAATCAGCATGTTATTATTCCCCCTAAGCAACTCCAGGCTACTTTTACTAGATGATAAAAGCCTCCTCTAATGAATCTACTAAGCATCCCCAGACAACTATTTCTGCTCTTATAACTTTTAAAACTCCCCTTTTCCCTCCCCCAACTCTCTCTTCAACTCCTCCACCTTTACTCTTTCCCTTAA
This sequence comes from Termitomyces sp. DKA19, assembly GCA_018851325.1. Taxonomy (NCBI): domain Eukaryota; kingdom Fungi; phylum Basidiomycota; class Agaricomycetes; order Agaricales; family Lyophyllaceae; genus Termitomyces; species Termitomyces sp. DKA19. The sequence continues at coordinate 17,880 of JABCKS010000226.1, read as the reverse complement.
CAGCTAACTCCTCCTCTATAATGGTACAATTTATATCCTAGACCACCAGAAACTATATCTCAAGGTCCTTTAGCAACATCACAATCACAAGCTCTGGATTCACCCAGTGATTTGAAAGACTCTGCAACTCATCATATAGACATACTTCTGGCTAGGGCTTAAGAAAGACATTACTTAGTATGTTTACACCTACGAGGCCTGTTGTTGGGCTAAAGTTCTACACTACTAACCTTTCAGACTCCTCAAGCTCCTTTCAATAAGATACTAACCCTAGTCTTCTATCTTTATATACTATATTGTCAAACTCCCAGAGTCCAAAGAATATAATATGATTCTCATTATTATATGTCAGCTGATGAAACAAGCTATCTTCATTCCCTGCTACACTATGGACAATGCTCTGTGCTTAGCCCAACATTCCATTACTCACATCTTTACAAAGCATGGCCTATCTGACAACATTATTTCTGATCAAGGCACTATTTATCTTGCAGTTCTAGTAGTCCTTATACTGAGCCCTAAACATCAAGTTCAGTCTATTGATGGCCTATTACTCAGAGACTGGCAAACAGACTGAGCACATCAATCAAACTCTGGAGCAGTACCTTTAGCTATATGTCAACTACCTACAGGATGATTAGTATACCAAACTCCCTCTTACTAAATTCACTTACAATAATTTCTCATACTTGACTACTAGAATCTCCCCTTTCTTTATGAACAAAGGATACAACCCTTGGCTCACTATCTCCTTTTCTAACATCTCCCCTTATGCCATTCATACTACTGTCCAGGACCTTCAAAGTCTGTAGGAATACCTTAAGTACAAACTTAGAACCACTAACTAAGCTTACTGTAAGTATGCAGATGCTCACTAGAGCATGACTCTGAACTAGCCCATAGGGTCCCTCATCTGGCTTGACTAAGGGAATATCAAGACCTGGAAACCTTCCCTAAAACTTGACTATAAGTACCTTAGACCTTTTAAGATACTCTAAAATGTATCCTTCTACACATACTAACTGGACCTCTTTACTTCAATAAAGGGGATTCATCCCATCTTCTATATCTGACTCCTGAAGCAACATGACCTGGAACCCTTCCCTGGCTAACAGAATGACCCCTTTTTAGCTATTGAAGTTGATAGAGAAACTCAGTACAAAGTTGACAACATCTTTGACTTCTGATATCATTGTAGTCAGATCAAATACCTTGTCCAGTGGACTGGGTATGAATCCAAGGACAACACCTGGAAACTATTAGGACATCTCTAGAATACTTCCAAAGCCCTTTGGGACTTCCACCAAAACTTCCCTCAAAAGCCTCAAGACCTGTGACTTGGGCTATAACCTTATGGCCCTTTAGGGCATAGCCCTATCCTAAGTTCAAAGGGAATTTGACTCCCCCCTGTACATTTTTGTTATCTTACCTTTTCTTATTTTATCTCCTTTATACCTTCTTTATTTATCTCATTGCTATCTTATCTCTCCTATTTTATCTCTATTCAACTCCCACTATCTTACCAACCCATCTTATCCAGCCTATCTTCTCACTTTGTCCTATCTTATCTCATCTAATCTCCTCATTTTATCCAAGCTAGAACTAGGAAGAATATTGACATTCTAAAAAAAACAACAAAAACAAGAAAAGACTAAGAAGGTATAAGGAAAGCAATTCTGACAACTGGACAGAGAACCTTGTAGGACAGGCCCTGCCCCCTCTCTCCTCACTCAACTGCTCTTCCCTTGCCTTTGGCCCTTCTCTGGGCCTTTCTCTTAGCCTTCTAGAGATCTACAATCTTTACCTCATTATCTCTTTCTACTATTACATTGACCTCCTTCAGAGGAGGCCTCAACAACTCTCATGCACTCTAGAACTCCACCTATATTGCCCTTTGCATCTCCTCTTGGACATCCTCTAGGGTTAGTATAGACTTTATTAAACTCTGCACCACCTTCTCTAGTACATTTTCCTGGTTGAAAACTAACCTTTGGTACATATCCTTCAACTTCTCTAGCTTTATCATGCTGTACTTGACCTCTGAGGGAAGATGGTACTTCAGGCAAATTTGTCTGAAGCTGTCTTAGACAAATGAGCTTACCAGAGTCACTCCATCCAACAACCCCCAATGTACCTAAATCCACTCTACAGGATGTCAGCATCATACCAGAATCTGAGGAACTTGCTCATCCAGGAGAGATAGTTGGTGCTGAGTTTGCCAGGCTGTCAGCCAGCTCCAAGTCCATCCTTCATTATTTGTATAGACCCACTACTCTACAGAAGTGAAACTCTGCAAATTGCCCTTGCTATAATCTGATGGACTCTCCCTATGCCCCACTTTTGCCTCATACACTTGTCCCTACAGTACCTTATATGCCTCACAGAGGTCCTTCAGCTCCCTAGTCCTTGTCTCTAGCTCCCTGACTAGCTCCTAGTTTTGTAAGATAAGGTACCTGTTCTAGTCTAGCTGAGTGAGCTTTTGGGTCTGAAGCTATACCACCTCTCTGCAAAGCTAGACCACTACCTCCTGCTCCAATATCTTGGAAAAGCTAAAAGTGATTCTAATAGATAGTATAAAGGTCTGGAAAAAAAGCTACAATAGACCCAGTTAGGGTTACTTTCTCCTCTCTATCTTCTTAGATGATGTCTGCTACTTAGATGAGGGCCCTATACTGGAAGGAGACTTGTGTAAGAGAGACAAAAACAAGGGCACTCTAGGGCCAGATAGCCTTATTGATGCCCTCAACCCTATGCCTTGTTCCTGAAGGGCCTGCTACTTGATGACCACCTCTACTCAGAGGCACAGAACACTCTGAGGAAACTATTTAGACAGTGTCTCATCCTTCTGCCACTCTGCCTACTACTGACTCTAGAATGAACAGTGAAGGTGGCAATTCCAACAGCCACTGCAGATATTCTACACCTGTTGAAATTGTCCTGGGGAGAGAAGGATGCAGGAAGTGTTATAGGAGTAGCAGACATTGCATTAGGAATATGTCAAGTCCAGAGAACCTGAGAGCTTACCTCCAAGAGTAAGAACCCACTAGTTGGTTAATTGATGACTGAGAAGGGAATTTACAAGTGTTCCAGGGCTGATCCAGGTACTAGGCAATGTTCTAGAGCTGATGTGAAATGAGCAGAGGTTGTTGAAGTCTATAACAATGTTTTGCAGACTAAGATGACTATGCCAAAGAGTGAGAAAGAAAAGGAGAAAGAAATAGATTGAGTAGTGAGAGAGACAGAGAGAGTAAAGAGACAAGAAGTAGATAAAAGTAGGCAATATCAAGACTACCAGCTGACTACAGGGTTCTGGGGCTATATACTTGAGGTTTCTAAGGAGAGTCAGAGAGGTAGAGGGTTTCTAGGTAGACAGTGTCTACCCAGGACTTAGCTTCAGTCATAGCAGGGCCTAGGTATGGTCCAAAACAGGTTCCAAAGGCAGATCTATAGGGGCAAAAGTGTCTTGAGGCTGGAGCAGGCCTTAAGGGCATGCCAGGACTCAGAATGCTGACTTGCTAATGGTCTAGTGATATGTAAGGCATGTCCAAAGAAAGTTGTCAAGGTTAGAGCTTAGGAATGCATGGACCAGTGATCTAATGATGTACAAGTTGGTTGTAGGTAGAGTCTGGGTAGAGAGCAGGAATATTTGAGGATTGAATGGGAGTAGTCTGAATGATTGTTAGAGGTGGCAGAGTTGTTGAGGTTAGTAGGGCAAAATTAGTGAGGTCTTGATATTACTACTTTTCCAAACATCAAGCTCTAAAGGTGTAGTAAACTCAGCTTTAGTTATAGTAGGGCCTAGGTATAGTCTGAAGCAGATCCTAAGAGTGGATCTGCAGAGGTAAGGGTGTCTTGAAGCTAGGGTGGGCTCTAAGGGTGCACTAGAACTTGGAACACTGACTTGCTAGTGATCTGGTAATGTGTAAGGCACATTCAAAGGAAGTTAGAGTTGGGGCTTAGAAATATGTGGACTGGTGATCTAGTAATACATAGATTGTGGGCTGGGTCTAGGTAGAGAGCAGAGATGTCTGGAAGTCAGATAGAGGTAGTTTGGGAAGTTGCTAAGGGTAGTAGGGTTGTCAAAGATTGGCAGAGCAAAATGGGTAGGGTCTTAATAGAATATTAGCAACAGAGAAAACATGGTAAGGGATGTTGATGATTTATCAAAGTATTTATTATATACTACTCACCTGACCCAATCTCCTGGAAGTTCCCTGCCCTGAAGTCCCTAGTACTCAAGAAGGTATAAGAGACTCCTTATAGGGCCCTGATAGTTTAGTCTAACATTACTACTGTTCTATGAAGGAGTTAGTCTTAGAAAAGTTAATGAAGAAATAAACTTACATTAAAAGAGCTGCTCAATGGCCTTCTAGCCCTTCTAATGCTGGTACTTGGCATAGGCTGCCTTGAAGGCCAACCACTTGGCCACATTGTTTCTGGATAGAAGTATAGGGAATTGGGAGAGTAATGGAAAAATAGTAGATTGGTTTAGGAAGAATTGGATGGTAAGCTGCTGAAGAAACTTCTGGAAAATTACTAGACCACTATAAGACACTTTTAGAAACCTATAACACCTACTGCATCTCAAGAGCTTAATGCTTAGAGGGGAAGTAATGTTAGAATCCCACCAATTTTACTACCTTCCAGATCCTCTATACCCCCTACAGACAATAATATTGCTAAGTGGATAGTATATAAGGCAAGACAAGGCAAACAGCAATGATATAGGAAGTGGAAGGCTATCAATCAGCTTTTCCAGCATGAGTTGCTCTATCTTGGGCTGCAACTTCAACTGACTCCCAATAGAGTAGTAATAATAGTAGGGGGAGGCATCAGAGCTTAGAGCAGGGCCCTCTAGGGTAGGGATGGCTAATATACAAACAACAAAGGTAGCAGTATCAGAGGTGGTAGCATTAAGGGTGGCAGCAATTAAGGCTAAAGCACCCATATAGAAATCTTTTAGGAGGGTTGAATAGCCTTTCTGCAAATGGTGTGTAGCAAACTGCTGAGTAAATGACCTCCTTATCTTACTTCAGACTCATGTTCATATCTCTACAGTGCAATGCCTACTATATACATAGGAAGACCTATGTTATCCCCTTGCTAGGCTGATTGTGGTGGACTTACAGCACCTTTATAGGAGTATGTGCAGGAGGAAACATGGTGGGTACTCTATGCAGAGCTCTAAGGTAGGTAGAAGTTGTTGGAGCTACTGCTAAAGAAAGTAAATATAATAGCTAAGACAAATATTAAAAGAAAGGTAATTGACCTACAGAAGACAGAATGAGAGGTACAGAGAAGGGCAAAAGGTAAGGAGAGGGAAGTCAGAAGAAGGTGAGAGAAGAGGTCTCCATTTTGTAGGGTTCCTTGTATTTTTTTAGGACTTTCTCTCATTTTTTAGTAATGTTAATTGCTTTTTTGGGTCAGGTCTGGATAAGCAGACTGAGTTGACAAATTAAGTGTAAGATAAGGCCTTACTATCAGGCTGCTTAAAAAGAGGGGTATTATTGTCCCTAGGCAGTAGTATAAACAATCTTTTGAGGGCTGCAATGGAGCAAGTGGAGTGTCCCAGAGCAATAACAACTGTGATTGTGATCTCTTTCTGAAAGGGGTCAGTTTTGGAGGCTGGTAAGGTAAGTCAGATATGGGTGGGGGTTTCAAAGTTGAGGACAAATTAAACTTATCTGTAAGAGAGGTTGAGGCTGACATTGTACTTATTACCTTTTCCAACTGTGAACTCTCTACTGCATAGGAAGCCTGAGTATGTAAGGCAGCAGGCTACATAGATAGAGGTATAGCCAGGAGTGACATCTAGTGTGAGCTATGCTAGGATGGCATTAAGAATGGGAAGGGTGACTGTTTAGGTTAGTTACTGATTGTGCTTGCCCATGATAGCACTTGATCCCTTAAATGAAACACTGGACAAGGAGGGACTTGATGGCTGAGAAGGAAAGGCTAGCATCTATGTGGAGGAAGCAGACTAATAATAGATAGACTTTGATTATTTTGAGTTGGACTTTAGCACTAAGTCCTACAACTCAGAAAAGAATGGTGGATTAGGAGGCAAGTAGTATTAAGCCATCAAAGTTGTATAAATTGTTAAGCTAGACATAGAGAATGAACTGATATTAGCCTATGGAGTATGTCTGCTGAATACTGGCAGCAAGTCTATACCAAAGGTAGAATGTGACAATTCAGGGGTAGTGCCTGTTTTACTAGTACCACCAAGCCAGAGGCTCTTTGAAATAAGTTTCTAGTTGAGTCAAGGAGCAATTTTGAAACATGCAAGAAAAAGCAAAACAAAAGGTAGCATCAGTGATTGAATTCTCAAAAGAGAAAAGCCACTCAGAGGAAAAGAAAAAGTCAAGGCAGTAAGCTAGGACTATCAAGTGCTTGACAAGCTTCATTGTGGAGGTTGACTGAATTGTTTTGTTCTGAATGGCTTACAAGACAGCTTTATTATTTATATAGAAAACTATATGGGCTCTCCTAAATAGGTTCCCCCAATAAAGCACAATATAGACAATAGCAAGCATTTCCTTCACCTGGATATAGGCATTGCTCAGATGACATAGGCAGCAGGCAGAGAACTACTCTGCTTAGTAATGGCCACCTAGGTCCTTAGCCCCACTGGTATTAGTGAAGACATCAATTCTGTACCTTGTAGATGCAAAAAGGTGCACACTATTCTACTCTGGGGCTACTGAGTCCTACTAGAGAATGTCCTGCCCTGATAGCCTTAGGGATGTGGCAGAATGCAAAAGAGGAGGGTGGTAATGAGGTGGCAAAATTGTAAAGGGATTGAAGGAATGCTCAGGACAGAGGAATAACTTGTGATACAAATTATAAGAAGCCAGTAAGCTCATCTAGCTTGTAGTATATATAGCAACATTTTGCTAGCTATGATAAGGTGAGGTTCTGGAGGTAAGTGAGTTTGTCAGTGGGCAAGTGAACTTCCATAGTAACTGAGTCTAGTCCTAGGCTAAGAAACTCCATAGTTGTATCTGGCCCCATGACCTTAGATGGTTAGAATTGTAACCCAAGCTGGGTGCTAAGGCTGAGGGCCTATGCAAGGGATTTGTTGACCAGAGACTGAGGAGAGGATGGGGAGAAGATACTGAGGAAGTTATTAAGGTAATGGCATACACCTTTGAAGGCTTTAAAAGGCACTAGCTTCCAATAGGCATAAACATGCTCCAAGAGCAAGTCATTGTCCCATTAGCCCTATTGGAAGTAGTCTCCTGCTACTACATCTGCATATCTACAGTTAAAGAATACTACATAATAATTATACACCATAGGCCATTCATATTCTGCAACTAGCTTGACTAAGTGGGGTATATAGCAGAAGAAGTATTCTGCAATGGTGTCATCCTTAATGTGAAAGGAAAAAATGTCAAAATAAGTCTTGAGTATGATAATAACAAAGAAGGGTGTCTTGTACTCCTTGGCTAACCTGTGGCTAACTTTGAACTGGTTTATGGATCTATTGAATATATATGCCATCTCCTTATTGTATTGTATAGAGTTGATGAGCTTATGGAGGTTCAGTGCCTTTAAGTTATGTAAGATGATAGCCCCTAGCACTGCTGCATTAACATTGGGAAAACATGTATGAAAGAAAAAAGGGGCAGTAGACAATACACCAGATATACCAGCTTCCACTATAGGAGGCACAAATGCTCCAGTATGTACAGTGGCCAAGGGGCTGGCCAAGGCTAGACTAGCTAGCTGACTGGTAGGAGGAACTGGTAGTAGTTGCAAAAGGAGCTTCTAAACTATTGTATAAATCTTAGTTTAGGAGTTCCAGAGGTAAAAGCAGCCATTAGCAGATCTAGAAGGCAGTAAGGCTTTTCTTATATACTGATGTACAAGGACAAAGGCAATAATTGGACCAATGATAAAGACAATAAAATACATGATATAAATGCAGTATGAGATAATGTAAGTCTACATAGAATTAATGGCTTATCTGCAAGTATAGTGTGAGATAACAATATCTTAGATATATTGCTTATAGTATATATACACTAATAAGTTGCTATTGAGACAATTGACAGTAAGCAGGGAGCAGGGGTGATTGTGGTAACATAAAGAGTGGATGAATCAACTGTGCCTGGAATTAACCCCAGACAAATCTCCTCCTTTACTTACCCAATCTAATTTTTAGAGTAAAAATCAATAGAAAAATTGTAATATAAATTATAAACACCTTTGATACATTATAGGCTATTGATTTCATTTTAAAAATTATTTTTCAAGCTATAACAACATTGGAAAAAATTTATTTTAAAAGCAAAAAGGTATATATTAGTATATTTATTGATTATTTAATATTGAATGCAGTTTATTTGATACTGAGCACAGTGAGGTTAGAACTGGGACTATGCATTGAGTTGTAAAACTCAAGGCTCTAACTGAGTGTAGCAAAGTTAGAGCCAGGATTAAGCATTGAGTTATGAAACTCAAGGCTCTAACTAAGTGTAGTAAGGTCAGAGCTGGGATTAATATCAAAAACCTAACTGAATAAAGTAAAGTTAGGTCTAGGTCTAAGCAAAAACTATAGGCCCATACTGAAGGCATAGACTATAGCTTGTTCTAGTGAATGGAGCAGCCCTTATAATGTAAGGACTGTGTTCCAGAGTCTTCTCATTTAAGGTTCAAGAGTTTTTTGGGTTAAAGAAAGTAGTTTGGAGGAAAGATGGCCCTCTGAATTTATTGCAGGGGATATTAAGTAAAAAGAAGTTGAGGGGTGGGGGACAAGGGGAGCTTTTAGAAGGGAAGATTGTAAGGGAGAGTATAAAAGGAGAAATAGGGGGGGAAGTACTAGTATTAGTGTCAAGGTTTTTTAGAGAGTGAGGCTTCTTAGCATTGCAGTTCTCTTCTTCTTTTCTAAGGTCTTATAATAAGGGCTGAAAGGGGGAGCTGGAGTTTAGAGTGGAGGAATGGTCAAGGTTAGGTTTGTCTTTAATAGTAGGAAAGCATTAAGATTGGAGTGATATTCCAGTGGCTAGCCAAATACTTTTGCTGTTGAATGTCATGCTTATTGAATTCCAGTTAATGTTGGGGTTGGCCTTATATAACCAGAGTAATCCAAGAATGATTGGGATGGCATAGTATAGCTAGGTGATTTGGAGGTCAATAGGGAATTCTAGGCCATTAGCAAAGTAAATGCTGTTGACATGGTGATGGGAGATCATTCTAGAGGATGTTGAGTTGCTATCAAAGAGTTGCAGCTTGACCAGAATATCTAATGCCTTATTTTAGAGAGTGACATCAATAATGAAGGAGTATGCTGAGGTCAAATGCAACTTACTAAGGCTTCTAGCATTTATCAGGCCCAAGTTAGAAGGGAGGAAGAAAGGGATGGCAGAGGAGTCATACAGTTCAGGGCTATAGTGAAGGTCTGCCAGTCAATGTGAAGGTTGATAGATTATAACTATAAAAGGCTTAGGACTACAGAGGCAGATTCATGCAGCTGGGTAATAAGTATCCAGAGCTCAAGTTTTATGCCATTCTTGAAGTGTAGAGGAATATATATGTAGTGGGTGATCTCCCTAGCAGAGGATAGTCTGCCATCAAACAACTAAAGCTGGATGAGGCTGGGCAGTCAAATCTAAGGAAGAGAAGAAAGGTGGACTAAGTCATTGTCAATGAAGTTATTTGTAGTGCCACTGTCCATCAGAGTGCTGACAGTATCAGAGCAGGGAAAAGGGATAAGGGAGGTTTGAAGCAGGAAGGATTAGGAGGATCAGGAGGAAAGATAAGCTGCAAGGGTGTCTGAGGCTAGTACTAAAGTATATATATGTGAAACTGTGATAGAGAAGACATCAGGGTTAATTCTATGATTCAATGTATCTTCCAAGTTAACTAAATTGCCAACTCATTTTCCACATACTGGAACTTGAATTTGTCCCTGCCTATAATCCAGATGGCTTGTCCAAGGGCACTCCACTCTGAACATTTCTAGACAAAGTGCTTAGGCTTGCCATAAAGCAGACACACCTCAGCCCTGCATCACTGCTCTTTTATCTCCTCAGAAATGGCTATCCAAGGCCAGTCTAGCCAGTATGACTGATTAGCCTGTAATACTTTGTTTTTCTAATCTTTGTTCATGGACTTGGGGTCACTATTACTCTGTGCCAAGACATTGTCCTAACCATTGAGATTCAGAGTAACTGCCTAAAGTCAGCTAGAAGGCTATGTAATATTTTTAGGGCCTGGTCAATCAGAGTTCCAGACAGGAAAGTTGGTCATTGTGAGGTTAGAGGGTTGAGGGGGGGGGGAGGGAGGTCTGTTGTGGAGTTGCTAAGATCTCCCTAAGAAGTAGGAGGAATAGTTCTAATGGTTGATCCCAGAACTAGTGGGGTTCCAGTAGTGTTGGTCAATATAAATAATAAGGTTCTTGAGGTTCTTATAGGTGGATTGTTTTGGTGCAAGATAGAGAACCTTATAGATTTGCTTAGAGAGAGCCTCATTGAGTTGGAAGTATAACATATAGTAATTCCAGCCTATCTTATAGGCCTCCTTCTCAAATTAGACTATAAATATCATGAAGCATTCTTCTAGAGACATCTAGAGCAATACAAGCTTCCTTTTAGCCTTAGCAACAGTGTTATAAACCTCAAACTTCAATAAGAATTTCTGTATGAAGGCTTTCCAGTTAGAAAATAGCAGATGATAGAGGTTGTAGCAGAGAAGAGCTGTGTAGTGGTCTAAGGCAATCCTTTACAGGTAAGAGAAAGCAAATGCAATATAAGCCTTATTAGTGACAAAAATGTTTAGCTTTCCCTGAAATATGTTAAGACATTATACTAGGAAGGTGCACTATTTCTAAGGGTTACAACTGTGGAAGGGGTTCTGGCTTCTAGATATCTAGTTAACCTTTACAAGCTAGAGCCTCATGGACTTCATTAGCTTCTACCTGATCTTTAGGGTTCCAGAAAGGAGAGGTGGTATTATAGTAATAGTAATAGTGATTCTCTACTCCTCCTAGTGGAAATATACCTATGGCAGAGCCTCATTCTCCACTGAGGGATGCTTCTTGTCCTGGCCCAAAGGGTAGCCTTTCTAGGATCTATCCTAGGGGTCTACTAGGAGGTCTGCCAAGGAGCCTGCCAGATAGTCTAAAAGGATTCTCTGATAGTCCAAAGGGGTCCCTAGGTGGTCTGAATGGTCCTCCAGAGGGTTCAAAGTAGCCTTCCTGGAGTTTTAGGTCTAGGGAAGGGTTAGATACTACTGTGGATGCTAGTGCCAGTGGTAAGGGGGAAGCAGAGAAGAAGGAGTGGGGGTAGACAGGGAAAGGGTTACAAAGGTCAAAGTGTAGGGGTAGGTCCTGAGCTTAGGAGTTTTGGGGTAGGGCATTTGTTATAGACTCCTTGCAGGGTTCCTCATTAATGTAGTTGAGGGTATATTGAGACTGAGTATCTCTGCTGTTTTTCATTGCTAGCATGGCCTATTTGGCCTTGCTAGCAGCCTTTCAGCCATTCCAATCCCATGTATGGAAGGTTCTCATGTCTAAGGCTAAGTTAGAGCAGGGTTAGACTAAAAGTCCTACTATCCTGGCTGTAAACTAGTCAAATAGTCTACTGGAGAGGTTGAGATTTCAGAGTAAGGTAGAAGCCATATCCAGGTTGTCCTGATGTTAGTTTCTGGCATTCAGGGCCTTGGTGGGCTGGCAAGGTGCCAGGTCTATTTTTTGTTGTAGGTAAAAGGAGTATATGGAGTTGGAAGAGTCCTTAAATCTTTCTGGCAATAACAACACATAGATCTCTCTAACTAGATTATACAGCTTGTTCTATGAGGAGGGATCACCCTAGAAAAGGTCAAAAACTTGCACTGATAGGTTTTCTTACTTTTAGAGCTTAAAAAATATTACTAGGTAGTCTATTCAGACCTTGGCAATAGCCTCTGAGATAGGTTGCCCTAGTTTCTCAAAGAGATTCTGGGTCCATTAGGAGAAGTCTACTTGTGTAAATCAAAGTTCCTGAATTATGCTATATTGCTAAGAGTAGTTTACCATACACTCTTCCTACCAAAATAAAGAGTTCCCTTCTATTTGGGGTATGTTTCTGAGCCCCATAAGTGTAGAAAGTATAAGGGCAGCTGGAACTGCTATAGGCCCTTTTTGGGGAGGTGTGAGGCATACAGTTAAGGCTAGGAGCAAGTAGCCCTTAGCTCCTATTATATACCCTGCTTCAGTAATAAATGGACTAGAGTTAGCAAGTACTGAAGTATTTTACCCTGTGTTTGGAGCTTCTGGTAAGCCTCCCAGGTATGGTCCTACATAAGAGTCCTATATAGGGGAAGATGCTAGAGAATACTAGTTAGGAGCCAGGCCCTAACTTACCAAGAGTCCCAGCCTAAATCTGTGCATAGCTATTGGCCAGTATCAATATAAGGGTTAAAAAGGAGGTAGGTGTAGGTAGAGGGTTTAGTTGTTTTAGGGTGTAACTAGAGGTTATATATAATAGGTTAGTGTAATTAGGTTGCTATAGGAGTCTATAGTATAGGTAGCAGTAGGCTAGTAGAGGGATGTGGCAAAGTGGGCTATTGAGCATCTAATGAGTAGAAGGGAGTCTTGATATTATATCAAGTCTGAAAAACTTGGAAGCTCACCTTCAAGAGCAAAAACCCATTAGTCAGTTAATTAATGACTGAGAAGGGAATGTATGAGTGTTCTGGGGCTGATCCAGGCACTAGGCAATGTTCTGAAGCTGATGTAAAGTAGGCAGAGGTTGTTGAAGTCCATAGGAATGTTCTATAGACTGAAATGACTATGCCAGAAAGTTGAAAAGAGAAGAAAAAAGTAATAGATTGAGTAGTGAGAAAGATAGAGAGAGTAGAGAGATAAAAAGTAGACAAAAATAGGCAATATCAAGACTACTAACTGACTATGGAGTTCTGGGGCTATATACTTAAGGTTTTCAGAGAGAGTTGGAGAGGTAGGGGGTCTCTAGGTGGGCAGCACCTGTATGGAACTTGACTCTTATTATAGCAGAGCCTAAGTATAGTCCAAAACAGGTCTCATAGGTGGATCTGCAGGTGTAGAGACATCTTAAAGCTGAGGCAGGCCCTGAAGGCATACTAGAACTTGGAATGCTGACTTACTAGTGATTCAATAATACAAAAGGCATATTCAGGGAAAGTTGTTGGGGTCAAGGCTTAGAAACATATAGACCAGTGATCCAATGATGTGCAGGTTAGTTGTAGATGGAGTCTGAGTAGAGGGCAGGGATATTTGAGGGTTGAGTGGGGGTAGTTTGAATGATTGTTAGAGGTGGCAGAGTTGTTAAGGTTAGTAGGGCAAAATTGGTGAGGTCTTGACATTACCACTTCTCTAAGCATTAAGCCCTAAAGATGCAGTGAACAGGGATGTTGGTGATTCATCAGAGCATTTGCCATACACTACTCACATAATGGCTGACCTAATCTCCTGGAAGTTCCTTGCCCTGAAGTCTCTAGTACTTAAGAAGGTACAGAAGACTCCCTATAGAGCCCTGATAGTTCAGTCTAGCATTGCTGCTGTTCTATGGAGGAGTTAGCTTTAGGAAAGTTAATAAAGGAATAAACTTACATTGAAAGAGGTGCTCAATGGCCTTCCAGCCCCTCCAATGCTAGTGCTTGGCATAAGTTGCCTTGAAGGCAACTATTTGGCCACATTGTTTCTGGACAGAGGTATAGGGAATTAGAAGGGTAGTGGAGACATAGTAGGTTAGTTTGAGAAGAATTAGATGGTAAGCTGCTGAAGAAACTTCTAGAAAATCACTAGACCCCTATAAGATACCCCTGGAGACCCATGACACTCACTGCATCTCAAGAGCTTGATACTTGGAGAGGAAGTAATGTCAGAACCCCACTAATTTTGCTCCACCAACCCCTGCTATCCCTGAAAACCACTCAAACCACCCTTGCCTAACCTTTAAATATCCCTATCTCCTATCTAACCCTGCCACAATTTATATATCACCAGATTACCAGTTCATGTGCTCTTAAGCTCCAACCCTGACAATTTCCCTAAATGTGCCCTATGTATCACTGGATTACTGGCCCAAGTCCTGATGCCTCCTCAGGGTCTATTCCTGCCTCAAGACAATCCTGTGCCTATAGATTGCACTGTGGAGCCTGCTTTAGACTACACCTATACCCTACTGCAATAGAAGCTGAGTCCTAGATGGGTGCTGCCCACTTGGGGATTCTCTACTTTGCCTAACTCTTCCTATAAACTCTGAGTATATAGCTCCAAGCTCTCTATAGTCAGTTGGTAGTCTTGATATTGCCCACTTTTATCTACTTCTTGTCTCTCTACTCTCTCTGTCTCTTTCTTACTCAATCTACTCTTTTTCTCTCTCTCTCTTTTATTCTTTAGCATAGTTGTCTCAGTCTACAGAATATTCCCATGGACTTCAACAACCTCTGCCTACTCTGTACCAGCTCCAAGACATTGCTTAGCATCCAGATCACCCTTGGAACACTTGTACATTCCCCTTTCTATCATTGACTAATCAATTAACAGGTTCCTGCTCTTAGAGGTGAGCCCTTAGATTTTCTAGACCTGACAGAGACACCTCTCCATTCTCACATGGAGGTAAATGAGAAGGAAATTGAGGAGGATAAACACTATGAGTGCTAAATGCAGGAAGTGTGCTACAATTGCTATTATCAGCTAGGGCTGAGCTAATGCCAGGCACTTGGACTGACATATATATGTACTGTGGTGCCTGCAGTAGGAAGAGAAGTTGTACTCTAAGTGCAGTCTGAGATGGGCACTAATGTGTTGCTGCAGTATTTGGAGGCAGCAGGGCAGCCAGTGCCCCCCATAGCATGATTTTTGCAAGATAGCCTTATAATAATAGTTATAGAGGGATTACTTGACTAGATCATGCTTATAAAGAGATAGCATGTATTAGTACTGGAGTAGATCAACTATACTACAAAGTATAAAGTTCTATTATATGAGGGAAGTAAGTATGGAGCCTAAATAGGGCTAAGCCACAACTACTGCAACTGGTAGAAATCACTTAGGCAATAGTACCCAAACCATCTGATATTAGCAGTGGCCTTATTAACCTCAGCAATGCCTGCATAGCCTCTAGCTACATCTTCAATGAATATAAGCATATCAGTGATGCCTATACAGCCTTCAGCTACATCTGTAAAACCTATAATAAGTGATCAGCAAGTGCTAGAGACACCCCTAGCTGAACCTTCAATAAGTTAGTAGAATAAGAAGATAGATGATATTCTGCTAACATGGGAAGAAATGGAGTTTCTAGATATGCCCATGCTTAAAAATGCTTTTGAGGTAAAATTAGTAGATCCCTTAATTTAAGGACTTGCCACATCAATATATGCCCTGGAGGCCCCAGAGCTACAAAAGCATTATTTAGGGCACCAGCCCTCCTTGAGACAGCTAAAATAGAGGTCATGAGCTTCCCTATAAATGTGCCAGCAAGGGTGGAGTCTGTACAGTTACTATTTATATATGCAATTGTTATTTCTGTGCTACCAATGCACTTTGAAGTGGTCAAATTGACTACTGACCTATATATGCCACATAGTATAATGAGTTGGTGGCTGAGGTGGCCAAAGCTGTAGCTGTAAGTAAGAGAAAGCAGCAAGCTGTCCCAATGGATAAGGATGAGTGACTATAGTCAGTTGTCCTCAAAAGTGGAGAAAGAGGCAGAGGAAGGTAAAATGTCCACACAGCACTTCTAACATGTATTTCACAACAAAAAGCTTGCTAAAAAGAAGGCAAATAAAGCTCAAGCAGCAGCTGCCCTGACTCATAGAGTGCAGAACAATTTCTTAGAGTGAATTTCCAATAGACTAAGGGTAAAAGTGTAGGGGCCATTTAATATTAAATGACTCAATTCATGTTTCCATAGGGTCCTGGGCTCCTGTTATTACTATTTGTACTAGATAAACACTATATTTGTTGGTAGTAATGCTAACTATGTAGCTGCCTACAAGTATAGCTATGGCCAAGTAGCAGACATACTATATATAATAGTGTATAAGTTCATATGCAGAAGGTTCCCTAGTATGCCATATAAGCTGAAAAGGCTCTATAAATACTATATAAACCTCTATATACTCCACTATGACCATATAGTTGCATATATACTGATGACAGAGCTGCAGTCATTTGTACAATATACTAATTTGGCACTGTATGATTGTACAATACAGCTTCTAATGTCCAATCCTGTATATCAGGATTTTATCAATCTGATGTAGGGGCCTGAGAACATGCCCCTTGTTAAAAGCTGTCATATTCCTGTATGCTTCTTACACATTAAAGAAGATGGCACTACTACACTGTACATCATGTATGCACCTAATCCAAAGAGGCTATTTGACCTTGAACAGATAGTACAATATATACTGATTTATAGTTACCTAGAGTTGGAGAACACTTGGCAAAGTATTGTAGTAGACTTTGCCTACCAAATGCATTGGTGAATCCTGTTTAGGTTTGCACTTTGTTGAGCACTCTATATTAACAACACAGAAAAAACATCTCTTATGCAATAGCTTATGCTGGTCATAGCATATCC
The DNA here is from genome assembly GCA_018851325.1 of Termitomyces sp. DKA19. Taxonomy (NCBI): domain Eukaryota; kingdom Fungi; phylum Basidiomycota; class Agaricomycetes; order Agaricales; family Lyophyllaceae; genus Termitomyces; species Termitomyces sp. DKA19. The sequence continues at coordinate 1,321 of JABCKS010000226.1, read as the reverse complement.
TGAGTTGTATCATGAAGTAGCCACTATATATAATGTAGCTAAGTTAGGGCATCTGCTGGTGGGCCAGTTTAGAGCTTAGATTGAACTATATCAAGTTTATATACCTGATAATCAGGTATAGAACTTTTCCAATAACAACATCTTATTGTACAACCATATTCCATTGGATTAGATAGACTATGCCTATATATATAGCATAGTTTACCTGGAATAACAGTTCCACCAGCTGACTATATCTTTTGATATCTTTAAAGACATTAATGATAAGCATGTACAGTGCCTAGAAGTATATGGAACCTTACTGGCCATCCCAGAATGGGATGGTTAGTGTAAAATAACCAAGGAGGACCACTGCTGCCTCCTCTTCAAGCATATAAAAGAAAGTGCATCTAATGTATTCCTTAAAGCTATTGGCCTCTACTATTACATTGGAATGGACCCAAATGTGGAATAGCTATAGAAGCAAATACTAGTATACAGTATAATGCCTACTCTTGGAGCTGCAACTAATATTGTACTAACTAATTGTGTTATAGTAGATGCTACTGCTGCAGGAAGTCTAATAATCTCACTAATAACAGAATGAGAGCCTCTTCCCTCTGTGATTAACATTGTATCTAGGGAGGGCACAAAGACAACAGAAGTATGTAGAGTACCAATAAGCAAAAACAAGGGCTGAAAAGCCCTATTTTATATATATACTCTAGGTAATGTTGAGTTTTTAACTCAAAATGAGTTACTAATAAGATGGTGCACTTCACATCTTCATAGTATGTTTTTTTCTTGTTGTATGTTACTATAACCTTTGCTGGATATATGGCATACTTGATGCCTTTTTTATTATCCATGGCCTGCACTGACAGTGCAAGTAAGGAGTAAGTGCTTACATCATAGGCAATGAGACCAGAACAGGTCCCCTAAACAGCCTAGATGCAACTAGAAAAGTACAGAATCACTGTACAATGTCTTGATGATCATTATATATAGTGACACTCCATGGTAGAGAAGTACTGGTACTCCCAGATTGTAGTTAAACATTGAGCCTGGGCTTGTAATTAAATGTTTTTGATCCAGACTATGCAATGGTCTAAAGAGGAGGTATATAACCAGTGAGGTTACTATTACTTGAGTTCACATGTATGTACTGCACATCAATGCTGTAATTAGACATCAACATGTATCTTTGATGTGCACTTATAGATTACATAAGATAACATCTTATATTCACAACATATCTAGTTCTAATCTGATAATTCAGTCTAATTCAGTTACTATGTAAAACATACAAGATTATTCTATCTATAGCCAATAGCTACAGCTA
>JABCKS010000225.1:16238-28239 GCA_018851325.1 Termitomyces sp. DKA19 | reverse complement strand
TACCAGACAAATACTGTTTTTGTCAGCACTAATACTAACTATATAGCTGCTTATGAACATAGCTCTAGTCAAGTAGCAGATATACCATGTACAATAGTATATAAGTTTGTATACAGGGAGTTCTCTAGCATGCTATATAAGCTGGAATGGTTCTATAAATGTTATGTAAACCCCCATATGTCCTGCCATAACCATATAGTTGTATATATACTAATGACAGAGCTGCAGTTGTTTGTGTAGCATACCAATCTAGTGCTATATGATCACATAATACAGCTCCTTATTTCCAATCCTGTATACTAGGATTTTGTCAACCCAATGTAGGGGCCTGAGGATATACCTCTTGTTGAGAGCTAACATATTCCCATGCACTTCTTATGCACTAAAGAAGATGGAATTACTACACTGCATGTCATATGCATGCTCAATCTAAAGAGGCCATTTGACCTCAAACAAGTAGTGTAGTACATGCTGAGTGATGGTTGTCCAGGCTGGTGAACCCTGTTTAGGTTTGCACTTTGTTGAGCACTCTGTGCTAAAAGTATAGGAAAAACATTCCTTATACAATGGCTCACACTGGTCATAGCATGTCCTAAGTTGTATTGTAAAGCAGCCACTATATATAATGTGGCTAACCCAGGGCATCCCCTGGTGGGCCAGTTTGAGGCCCAAATTGAATTATGCCAAGTTCATATACCTGACAATCAAGTATAAAACTTTTTCAACAATAATGCAATTTACATCTTATTGCACAACTACATCTCACTGGATTAAGTGGACTATGCCTATACATATGGTGTGGTTTACCTGGAACAATAGTTCCACCAGCCAACTATGTCTCTTAACATCTTTGAAGACATTAATAATGAAAATATACAGCACCTAGAGGTATATAGAACCCCACCAGCCATTCCAGAATGGGATAGTTGGTGAGAAATAACTGAGGAGAATCACTACTGCCTCTTCTTCAAGTATGTGAAAGAAAGCATATCTAACATTCTCCCCAAGGCTACTAGCTTCTATTATTATATTGGAATGGACCCAAATGTGGGTCAGCTATGGAAGTGAACACTAGCACATAGTACAATGCCCATTCTTGAAGCTGTGACTAACATCACACAATTGTGTTATAGTAAATGCTACAGGAGGTCTAACAACCTCACCAATGACAGAATTGGAGCCTCTTCCCTCTGCAATTTACATTGCAACTAGGGAGGGCATGAAGACAATAAAAGCAGGTAGAGTGCCATCAAGTGGCAACAAGGGATGTAAAGCCCTGTATTGTTGTAAATATTTTAGGTAACATTGAGTTGTTAACTTGAAACAAGTTACTGATAAGATTGTGCACTTCACAGCACATTTTTTCTTGTATTTTATCATAGGTTGAGTAAATACATGGTGTACTTGACACCTTTTCTTGTCTCTGCTCTGTACTGATGGTGCACTTAATAAGTAAGTGCTTGCATCATGTGCAGTGGGACTAAAACAGGTCCTCCAAACAGCCTGGATGTATCTGGTGGAGCACAGGGTCACTGCACATTGTTTTGACAACTGTCACTTGCAGCAATGCCCCCTGGTAGTGGAACATTAATATTCATAGCTTGTACTTACACATTAAGCCCATGTCTCAGGCTCAACATTTCTGATCCAGACCATGCAACAGTCTAAAGAGGGGGTGTGTAACCAGTGAGGTTACTATTACCTTAAGTTCCATGTATGTACCATGCAATTACCTTGGTTCCCATGCATGTACTGTGCATTAAGCTGTATTTAGACACCACTGGGCATCTTTAATGTGCCCCCATAAATTATGTAAGGATGGCATCTTGTATTCACAATGTATCTAGTCTAATCTGATATTTTGGTCTGATTCAGCTACTGCATGAAACACACAAGATTATTCTATCTGTAGCCAACAGCTACAATAAGGGATAATGATACTGCTCCCATCTTCCAGATTCAATGCTATTAGAATGCTATTAGGAAGGACACACCCAAATCTATGAAGTCCATTGCTAACATTTCAAGAAACTCTCTCAAAACTTCCACTTGCTCAATTATTCCTAGGATACCTTCTGATAAATCCCTCCTTTTGCAAGGTTCAGAAATTTCTATGGATGTTGACAAGTCACCAAGAATGTCAGATTCAAAAGACAATCAAGACAGTGATGATGAAGATGGAGAAGATGGGGAAGACACGGAGAAGGAGGTTTCTAAGCACTTAGCATCAGCCTTTGATATAACAATGATCTGGAATTTTTCTGAATTTTCTGCTATTTTTTGAAGAATTTTAGTGGAAACATTCGAGCTCATTGTGTGGAACGACGAGCAGAGTCAACGTCCATTCAGCGCCGCCAGCTTCTCTCGGAAGTTTTATGAGTCTTATATATTTGACGAGGTATTATACGTATCACATCTAAGAAAATCGACTTTTATTAGAGGGGTGACCCCTTCTTACAGGAACATGCACGTGAAAAAAACCGAGTCAGAAGCGGAAGGGCTTTCTTTAAAAAGAAACCACCATGGATTTAGAGAGAATCACGTGCACCAAATTTAGGATTCGCCGGGTAAACCGCCCACTAATCTCTCCGTCCGAGTACGTCGTCGTACATGATGAGCTCGCGTTTAACTGACATCGCGGGCATTACAGATTACTCTACAAGCCCGCTTCTCGCAAAATATCCTCGGCACAGCATGTCGGATGGTCCATCTATCAAGATCGGTGTGCTCGGAGCTACTGGCACTGTCGGCCAACGCTTCATCACCCTTCTCGCAAATCATCCTTGGTTCGTTCTCCATGCCCTCGGTGCATCACCTCGGTCAGCGGGCAAGCAATACAAGTCCGCTGTTAACTGGAAGCAGGCGGCCAGGATACCAGCTGCGGCGCAAGACCTGATCGTGACCGAGTGCAAGCCTGAATTCTTTTCCGAATGCGCAATCATCTTCTCAGGACTCGATGCTGATGTTGCTGGAGATATCGGTGAGTTTTTTGTGGCGCACGACGCAGCAAAGTGCTGATCAGTCTGGTAGAGGCGGCATTCAGGGCTGCTGATCTCGCTGTGTTCTCAAATGCTAAAAATTATCGCCGGGATCCTCTTGTGCCCCTCATCGTCCCCTATGTCAACCCCTCACATCTTGCAATCTTGCCGCAGCAGCAGGCCGCACACTCTCCTGCTCTAAAACGCGGGTTTATCGTCACTAATGCCAATTGTTCTACCACTGGGATCGTTATCCCTCTTTCTGCTCTAGAAAAAGCTTTTGGGCCCATCGAATCTCTCCTTGTCACGACGATGCAGGCAATCTCCGGAGGTGGCTACCCAGGTGTCCCCTCTCTCGACATCTTGGACAACGTCGTCCCTCATATCGGCGGTGAGGAGGAAAAAGTGGAGTGGGAAGTGCTCAAAATCCTAGGTGGCATCGCTAAGGGCGATGACGGCACCCGTTCATTCGATATGCACTCCAAAACCCCTCTTCGTGTGTCTGCTGCATGTAATCGGGTCCCCGTCATTGACGGCCACACTGCGACTGTCTCCATTCGTTTTGCCCGGCGACCACCACCTTCTCCTCAGCAAGTCCGTGAGGCCCTCAGGAGCTTCACCTGTGATGCCCAGACACTTGGCTGTCCCAGCGCTCCCTCGAAGATCATTGATGTACACGAAGAACCTGATCGGCCTCAGCCAAGGCTCGATCGGTATTTCCAGGATGGCGCGGGTGTTTCGGTTGGTCGTATCCGCCAATGCCCGGTGTTGGATATCAAGTTTGTGTGTCTGGCGAACAATGTTTCCATCGGCGCGGCAACGAGCAGTATTCTCAACGCGGAGCTTGCGGTGCTTAGAGGTGTCATTGCGACTTAGTGGAAGAAGTATCGGCTGGAAATGTGTACCATAACGACAGAAATATCGGAAACTTGGAATTACTTTAGAACTTGATTCGTTGAATGCTATTAATCTGAATCACCAAAATCAGTGAGGGCTGGAAATGGGAAGTAGCCGGATCGGGTAACTCGGATATTTTTTGTCCATGACTACGACTCATACAGCAGAAAACGACGCCCTTAAGGCCTCCGTCTTCCAACGTCTCCATCCGCGCGTCTACCTAGAACGTTTCCTAGCAGAGAATGTTCGCCCCGACGGACGCGTCCCCGACGCATGGCGCGACGTCAACCTGAATGTCGGTGTGTGCGTGCGCAGTGCTCGGCAACCTACTGAAGAACGTATTGGATGTACTCTGCAGGCTCGATATCTTCTGCAGACGGTTCGGCACTTGTTCGCCTGGGAAAAACAACAGTTGTATGTGGTGTAAAGGCTGAAATTGCTGAGCCCGAGCTGGATCGTGAAGGAGAGGGATTCTTAGGTGCATTCCAGATTACTTTTTCTTGGGTATCTGTCTAATGTTCGCGTTCAAGTTCCTAACCTTGATCTACCCGCGATGTGCTCACCAAAGTTTAAACCTGGTCCTCCGACAGAGGAGGCACAGGTCCTGTCTGACCGATTGAACGAGGTTCTAATCGCGTATGTCCGTTGCACTAAAGTCGCTTTCAAGTCTTCTAATTGCGGGCCTGTAGGTCGGGTGTCCTTCCACTCGATACTTTATGTATACATCACGGAAAGTCCGCGTGGGTGCTCTATGTTGACGCGACTTGCATAAACTATGACGGAAACGTTTTTGATGCTACACTGCTCGCGATGATTGCTGCTCTCAAAAATAGTCTGTTCTCTTCAATGGGTCTACACTGTACCCCTTCTCATCTAATTTAACACAGCTCAACTGCCAAAAGCATCATACGACGAAGAAACAGGCCGCACAACCTGCACACGCAAAACTAAATTTCCGCTTCAGATCGGCCGAATGCCCATAGCCATGTCCTTCGGTGTCTTCAATTCGTACGTATCATGTCTTTGTATGATGAACCTATACTCATTTTATTGGCCAGCACCACCCTCCTAGCTGACCCAACGTCCTTTGAGGAACCGCTCCTTGACACCACTGTTTCCGTGGTTCTCGATGCTGCCTCAGGCGACCTCATATCAGCTATCCAGCTCGGCATTGACACGACACCTTCTCAGGATTTGCTTAAAACATGTATCGCTATTGCGGTGAAGCGACGGCCGGTGCTTGCTGAGCGCGTATAGGCTCAGATCTAGACTCTAAGAATATTATGTGTACGAATAGAAGTGTATGATACGATACTATTGACGAGAATCCCCATAAGGCTTGTTGGATGGAGTCCTGAATTTCCTCGGCTTCTTCCTTCACTTCCATTAAGTTCGCGAATACATCAAGGGAAAGTAGAAAGTACCAGATCCCCTAATGTCAGTGAAGCATTGCTCATCTGATATTGACAATACGTGTGGCGCGTAAATTGATTCGACCCCTGTGACCGACCAACACGATCAATCGGCACAGGAATGTTGGCTCCGACTTGCCCATCTAAGGTATAGCGAAGAGTTTCAATTGGGTATATGCTGAATGTACAGTAAGCCGGTGGCCGGCCATAGTAGATACAGTATGTACGAGAACTAGTCAGCTGTAATGTAACGAGGATCGACATCTTGAACGACACGATCTACTTATATATACACGTGCGAACATGGAGTCAAAAGATGTTTATCCTCGTCCTCAATGCACCGCCATCTGGGTTCTGCCATTCCTATTATGTGCAAGGTATCCATCTATCATGTTCATCATATTGCCTAGGTCATGCTCTTCGGGTAGCCACTCTCCGTTGTTCACGCATAAAATCTTCATGCGCTCATGGTACATGAGATCTGGAAGTAACTTCGGCGTGATAAGAAAATATTGTGCACTGTCCGCCTTGCAAGTCACCTGCACCATCGAATTATGAACTGAACGCTCTGCCCGCTGGTCCATACCCTGTGATTATTAAAAATGAATAAGCTGCCAAGTCTGGGCCACCGCTTCCATTCCTAGGAGGCCGAAGGAAGGGCATTGAGGCGATCACCACGTACCTGGTTAATTTCATCAACGAGTGAGAATGGAGCCCGTGCCTCCTCTGTCAGACTCAAAAGATAGAGTATCGTGGTTAACGAGCGTTCCTAGAGAAGTAATGGAAGATCAGGATCCATGAAGTCAGACCCGAGGGGACGGAGATGACATACACCACCAGATTGACGCTGGCCAGTAAGTAACTGCAACTTCTCTGTGTCGCGGAACTTGACGAGAATGTCGATCGCCCACTTGTCATAGTCCTCGTGCTGGCTTATCCGAACCTCACCTGCGCAGCCGATGCCTGTGTGGCTGATTATCAGCGCATGCTAATTGAGCAGAAAAGATTTGAACACACGGTCAAAGGATGCAGAGAATTTCTCCCCGATACTCGCGACAAGTTTCTCAAGCGCTGGCTGCCAATTGTCCTAATAAAGTAAGAAACACGAGGACATTCATTTTTGATGTATTAACGGCAGGACTTACTCTTGCTGCCTTTATGGACCTTTCGATCTTATCGGCGGACCTTTGCTTAGTCTCTATGGTCTTCTCCAAAACCTCAATCTAGAAAGTGTACACGCGCACCACAAACCCCATCAAGCATCGCGATGACCACGCAATGAGATGATAACTCACATCGCGTTTACGCTTCTCATACTGCTCCACCACACCCGGATTTGTATTCAAGTTCAGTTCGAGTTTCGCCTGCTGTCTGTCGAGTTCCGCTTGGAGTTCATCAACCGTTCGCACATCCACCCCTTCTGCAAAAGGTGGTGTGGTACCGTTCACCTCAGCTGCTGCAAGGTCGCGATCATACTGAGTACGTTTCGCTTCAATCTCATTATACTGCTCGCGTAAGTCCTCTTCGATGTTTTGCACGACTTCTCGACTCTCTTCGAGCGCAGCTTTTGAACGACCCTTGATAGCTCGGAACTCTTCATCCACTGATACGGTCGCGTGAGCACACCACAAGACAGTAACCAAGGATAGATATCAACTTACCCTTATCGAACTCAGCTAATGCCGTATTATATTTCTCATCTTTCTTGTTACATAATTCTTGTAGCGCTGCTTTATTGACACCAATCTGGAGATAACGGATTCCGGCACGAGTTGCCTCAGTTTGCTCCTCAATGATAGAGCGGGCGAGAGCCTGTAGGCTCCATTTTTAGCGAAGTCAACAAAAAAGTAGAAATTAAACCACATACTGTATATTCTTTTGCAATCTGTATACGCTTCTTAGTTATTCCGAAAAGCTCCTGCTTCTTCTTGACGCGTTCTACTTCCGCAGAAGGCTGGTTTTGCAAATGCTGAAGATTGGCTTTATTACGATCTGTGATAACGGTGAACAATCATGTCATTTGACGCGAAACACTGACGCACTCAGCTTTGACTCGATTCTGGCTTTGCTGTTCTGCACTTCGGTAACCTTGTCTTTACGTTTCTTAACAGCTTCCTGGCGAAACTCGTGGGTTAGGAGAAAGAGAATGATGTGCGAGGGTGCGAGGTAGCATACAAGGCGTGCAACAAATGCTTTATCTTCCTCAAGAATATCAGCAAGTCCAGCATCCAATTCCCCTCTTTCTCGTTCACAGTTAGCAACTTCATCTTGTAAATTGAAAATTCGGTCGTCGATCCTTCTCTTTTCCTCTGCGTCAACTTGGGAAGTGACAATTTCAACAGATGGCCCCACAGAAACATCAAGAAACCATACCGGTGACGTTAGCAAGAGCCCGCGCGGGTCTGATTTCACGAGATATATTGCTAACATTTTTCTGTCCATATGACGAGCGGCTGACAATGTTCATGGTAGTCTGAGAGATAAAACTTGCGCCACCACCAGTCTCCGGTCGGGCCGCAAGCTCCATGGCTCTGGAAACGTCGACGCCGTTCAGAGAAATCGCCTGAAATGTGCTGTATTAGGAAGTTACGCAATGTTTTTTTGATGCAGAGAACCACTGACCGTCCTGTGAAAGTTGAGCTCTCTCTGCAACCACCAATGCATACCCTCAGGACATTCCACATAGTCGAGGAGATAACCATCAAATCCCATTTCTGCCATCTACGAAAAATGAGTCGAAGCAAGGAGTACTTAGTTACATTGGAGGAGCTGACTTCATCTCGAGACATCGGTGGAGGAGCCAATTGTGAGGGAGGCCTGTACCAAGTAGCAATACGAATGCCCTTCCCAAGCACCCCTTTATCGTTGATTTCTTGATTCAAAATGTTAGAATCCTCGCGACATTGACAGACAAAGGTCTGTATAAACAAGGTAAGCTAGATATCTGGGATCAGCTTGTGGCATTCGTTACCTTGAACTGCATACCGCTGATACCCGCCTCAACGGCGTTCACAAACCGACGATCGGGAACAGTTAAAGACAAGAAAGCAGGTTCGAAGACCTCCATTTTGAACAAGTGTTTATGTTCGCGTAGCCACAGCACAGCAGCATGACAGTCTCTATCAAATCTCTGTAAAGCTTGCATCTTCATGTTTTTTATATCGTCTAGCTTCTTCAGCCTTGATAAAGCGGAGAAAGAAAGATAAACGAGGGATTAATCGTCATCCACAAACACAACGACCAAAAATGAACACACTCTTGATAAGCAAAGTTGAGTTGACTGGTCGACTTCGCCTTTTCGTTGATGTTGTTCTTAATCTTGTCTTCAGCCTCGAGTTTGCGCGTCATCACGTCGGCACGCTCCGTGTGAATGTGTCTCTGAACATCAAAGGCATTAGCGTACAGAAACTAGAGCTGAAACTGTTGCGTACAGCTTCCACTGCCAGATCTTCAGGATTCTCGAGTTCGATCTTGGATATTCTGACCAATTCTGTCTGAGTTCTTTCAATTTCGGTTTCAAGGCCGGCAATTTTCTTGAGGCGCTCCTTCTCCTCTTTCTTCAGCTGATCAAGTTGTGAAGTGAGTTCCTCCGCTTCACCTTCCTGCCAATTTATTGCCGTTAGAACATGGTACAAAGGAGGTACACATAAACATACAAGCTTCTCGCTTGCGGCCCATTTTGTCTTCATCTTATTGAATTTCGCCAGAGCAGTCCTCTTAAATTCCTCCCGAGTTTTTTCATATTCCTTGTGCTCGGTTTCAAGCTTCCTGTCAACCATTCAGGGGAACTGATCGATAAAAGGAGATATTTGTACTTTAGAAGCGCATGAGCCGGTTCGTTCTTAGCCTTCAATCTTTTCACTTTCTCGTGAAGTTTACGCTGTCTGGCTTTGACTTCCATGAACTGACGACGGAGTTGGCGATATTGTTCAACGGGAATCAACACTTGCAAAAGGGCAATCTGTTTGAAGCTGAGAACAGAAATTCATGACATGCGAGATAAAGATCACTCACCATGGATTCAATGCTCTTGCGCTCTTTGTAACGTTGAACATCTCTCTCAATGCCTTCGTTTCGCTCTCGCATTTGTTGCAGTTGGTTTGACTCATCTTGAATACTCTGTCAGACAATCATGAGGTGCAAAGACCACCAATAGGGCTTCTTGCCACACCTGAAGCAGCGTCTTGAGTTCTTTTCCTGCGTTGATTAGGGTATCATGCCAAGCAGTCAGACGCTCATCTCCTGCAGCCCGTTGAGTCTCTCGAAGTAGCTGTTGGGGACTCATCTGGGCAAACTCGGAAACTTTGTCTTGCGGAAGGAATGAACTTGGTGAAATGAATGTGTTGAATTCAGGACGTCGAAGTCAAAACTCACCAGAGGTTACCAACTTGTACGTTCAATTCAGCCATCTTGGCATTGATTTCTTTCCCTGTTGCCGGCTGGCCGTTCAGTTCAAAGTGGGACTGCTTGGAGGTGGCTGATAGGTGACGTCGAATGACGAGATTTCCTTGGCCTTTTTTGCCCTTGAGCTCGATTTCAATATGACCTTGTGGTTTCCCGATCTTGACGAAGGAATTTAATTCTGCGGCGCGCCCGAGAACCTAACCAATTAAATCAATCGAGGCATTCAGATTGAGACCTTGGGAACTTGCATTAGGTGGGAAGTTCAAACCAAGGCAGATGGAGCAAGCAATGCTGCTCTTCCCAGTGCCGTTGGGTCCCAAAATCATGTTGAGATAGGGCCCGACTCCAAATTCGACGAAATCATATGTCACAAAGTTCTCAAGTTGGATACGGACAATTGATCCAGGAATGTACCTAAAGCGGTCGACGGGTGAAAATGGGTAAACATGCAATTGAAGAGTCCTATTTACCCATCTGTATCGCGAGGCAGGGTTTTAACTCGTTCCGTAGGTTTGCCGTTTTCCCCAGGACGCGAGTCACCCCTTTCATTAACGCGTGTACGCTTGATGGCGCGAGGCAAGTCTCCTTCCTCATCAACCTCGCCATCAGCATCCACGTCCTCCTCATTCTCATGGTCTACATCGATGTCGACATCTCTATCAGCATCCTCATTCTCGGTCTCTTCTGCGACGCGCGCCTTCCGTTTGCCTTTATCTTTCTTGGTCTTCTCCCTAACTTCACGATTAGTTTTGGAAGAGGATGCAACGCGCGTCATGGGCCACGTTAAGCTATACAGGGATTGTAGTTATTGCCAAAATCAACTCTGAAAATAGCCTCAGAGACGCGTTCTTGCAGATTCAGAGAAGGGGTAGTTTGCCCATATTTTGACAGTTTAGGGTAGGTCGAGTCCCGTCCCCTTGTAAGGTGGATTGTGCTTTCACATTCTTATTTGATAACGACTGATAATCTCCCAGTTCACAACAATGCACCTGGGCACCTGGTCCTAGGCAATCTTCTTTGAGATATACACTTTAAATTTCTGGCTTGCAACTGTTGACCAATCACGTACGAACATAGTGACCCTGAGGCGATTTAGGGTTTTGATAAAAGGTCAACGTTTCGACCACAAAACGCACGATTACCCCAAACCTAGTCACAAGTCCATCACACTTGCGCCACGTATGCCTGCATGTCTATATCTACAGAATCGTCTCTTCACAGTGCCTTGACAAGACAGCTAAACTCGCTTCTGACCGCATTGCGAATTCCAATCCACCTGCAGTCCCCTACAGAACTTACTCCATCACTTTTGATTGCTATCCTTGAGCATCTACTGTCTGACCGCGTCCGATACGATGTACCATCAGATACTCCAGATAATATTAATCTCCAAAATACCAAAATCTTCCTTGGTGTACTTGAGACGGACGTTCTCAAAAGAGATGTTGGACTAGGCAATATTGATCCTCGCCAACTTGCCAACGGAGGTGCCGAGGAATGCATCCATGTGGCCCAGCTCCTGTGCTGGATTGGGCGCAGTCTTGGCTATATCGTTGGAGATGATCCATATGCGGTGCACGACAAGGTGCCGAGTATTACGTATGGATCGCCTTCAACATCTATCACTACCAAGGCGTCGTTCACCGCGTCCAACCTCTCTATGTACTATGCCAGTGATTCCAACACCAGTATTTCCGATATACCGTCTTCCTCAACTCCGAAGGCTACCCCTCGAGCTGTTCCTCTTAAGCCACAACCACGATGTATCCATGAAATGGCATCCCCTATTTTGGGGTCATCGTCTAGTGTGGCTGGTCCGGCACCAACGGCAACGAAATCTCTTGGTTCTTATCCATCCCGCAAAAAAGTGCGACGAACAGGGTACATATCACCGGTCGATGAAGAGCTGGAGCTTTTGTCATTCGAACAAAGCCGACGCTTGTCGGGCAACAGTACATGTGACACGAGCCACGATGTAGGTTGTCATTTCTCATGTATTCGCAGAAATGTCTGACCAGACGTTCTAGTCTCCAGGTGATCGCTCATTCTCGCTTGCGGCACTACAAGAATCTACTGCCCGTAGGCTTCATCTCTACCAGGAGCGCGCTCGGCTCCTGGAAGAATTGGTGCGACTTGAGAGTCAACAGTTTCAATCTCTTTAAACGCAGTTTCAATCTCTTTAAACGTTCGGAATCAAGACCATCTATCCATTCAGAGTCCTTTATATCACTCGTGCAGGCTACTTTTCGATCGCACTGTGAGGAGTGTTGTGTCTTCGATGTAGCTGGCGCATTCATCTGCTGCACCATT